>JANAVB010037819.1:6554035-6852083 GCA_029216955.1 Iris pallida | reverse complement strand
TGAATACCCTCAAAGTCATAAGGTAAGACTGAGGAGGAACAGGTGCAGTGAGTAGGTTCAGGAGGTGGAGGAGCAGTGGCAATGTGCTGTGACGAGAAAGCTTGAGGAACTTGGGATCAGGGTCCAGAGCACAAGTGGATAAGTCTATGTCAAAATGCTGAAAGATGCGTGGGATAAGCATCGCATAAGAGAGGTTGCGGTCTCTTCCACGACATCTACCCATCATCTGAATGATAGTCTTAGGGGCAGAAAAAGGAATCTCCTTAATAATGTGAATGGGGCAGAAAGTTCTAGTGCAGTGACATCTCTTTGAAGTAGATTTGGAAAGTAGAGTGGAATAGATGATGCGAGGTAACTCGTAATTAAACAAGTTCAAATTATCGGCCTTGAACTTTCCATGACGAGCACGTGCGAACGCACAAAGCTCATTCTTGAAACTAACAAGAGTCGTGCCCTAGGGAAAATCGAAGTTGGTGATGTCATCGAGCGGGGCACCTTCGTTTAAAATACCAAGGATTTTTGGTAACAACACATCATCAAGTTGATGTCTATCCCGTCAAAACGAATCCTTGCGGTAAAAGTGTCTAACACGAAGTTACCATAGAATAATCTAAGGGCATTAGTTGCTATAGGGAATTGTAGGGTAGCAAGATGGTGTAACCCTAATGCCTCAAAAAAAGGACGGTTATCAGGAAATACAGTCCATTTAATCGGAGACCCGGTGCATATAGTGTGCATAGCAAAATCGGCATACCAAAGTAATGCTTGGTCATAAGTTTTAAGCAAAACTCATTCGATACGCCGTCATCCGATTGGACCGGAGAAAAGAGGGAATTCGTGTTCAGATCAGAAGATGAAGCCTCTTTACTGGCATGGGTCTTCTTCCTCTTGAAATAATTGAATCCCTTAGGCATTCTTTCCCAAAACTAAGAAACCCTAAAAATTTGAAAGTGGAGGAGAGAAGGAATTATACCTTCCGAGAATCAAGTATGTTGTAGAGGACACGATTCTTCGCATGAATCCAAATTTTAGATGGAAATCTCCACGTAGATTAGAAGAAAAGGAGTGGAGAGTTGCTAGGTTTGGTGTGTTCTTCGGCTGCTGCTGCTGTGATGAGAAATTAGTTTGGAAGTGATGAAGAGGAGAAGGCCTCGGGTTCTGGTTTAAAATGCATACAGCACCAACAGAACTCTGGCCGAATTCGGACCGAATCGAGCCAAATTCGCCTAGGGTTCTCCTGGGTTTTTTTAAAAAAATTTATGTGGGCCATATCCTTTTCATCAACTCATTTCAGATATTTAATTCAAAGTTTAGTAATTTTAAATTTCAAATAATATAAATATTTTTATAAAATAATTTTTTTTACTCAGCATCTGTTTCAGATTAGCTGTAGGAGTACTATCCCAGCTAACGGAGGTTTACCAGAGAACACTTAAGTACCGCTTCGCTTCGACCGTAGTCGTGGTGACAGACAGACTCTTTTTTGTCTTGTCTCAAAAACAGTTATTGAGTATTGAATAAATTAATTAATAAAACAAAATTAATTAATATTATTGACATCTAAAATTCCTAATTCTCGACGTAAATAATTGAATCGATCTTCTGCTAGAGGTTTTATGAATATGTCAGCCAATAGATTCTGTGTGTCTATGTATACAAGGTCTATATCTCCATTTTGTTGATGATCTCTAAGAAAATGATGTCGAATCTCGATATGCTTAGTACGAGAGTAACATACTGGATTCTTAGTCAAATTAATAGAACTAGTGTTATCAGAGAAAATGGGTATGTGTGTGAAATGCAATCCATAGTCTTCTAAAGTTTGCTTCATCCACAAATTTTGTGTACAACAACGTCTTGCGCCGATATTCTCAGCCTCGGTTGTTGATAATGTGACAGAATTTGCTTTTTGCTAAACCAAGAGACTAGGGCTTTTCCTAGGAAATGACATGTGCAGCTGGTACTTTTCTATCTACTTTGCATTCGGCAAAACCAGCATCAGAATGACCGGTTAGGTCAAATGACGTGGTTTTGGGATACCATAAGCCGACAGAAGAGGTGCCTTTAAGGTATCGAAAGATACGCTTAACTGTGCACAGATGTGATTCCTTAGGATTAGCCTGAAAATGTGCACACAAGCAAACACTAAACATAATGTCTGATCGAGTAGCAGTTAAGTACAGTAAGCTACCGATCATACCTCGATACTTATGTATTTCGACGGGTTTGCACGAATCAGACAATTAAGATGGGAGAACAAATACAATACCAACAACCATTAATATATAGTAAAGCTTCTGCCATGTGCAACCAAAATGACCTCCAATTCACTTTGACACAAATGCAAGTGCCAAACACACACACACACACACACACACACACACACACACACACACACAAATATATATATATATATATATATATATATATATATATATATATATATATATATTCAGTTGCAGTCCAAATTCAAATGGCACAATTGCAAGCAAACCAAAATGAAATAAAGCTTTTGCCAAGTGCAACCAAAATTATATTTCAAATTCAAATGGTCCAAATACAAGTCTCAAACAAATATTCAAGTGTAGCGAGTCACCAGAAAATTCAGATAAATTTCTTCACCATGTGGTTTCCAATGCTCGAACATTTAAACGGCTGATTTCCTAAATAGTGGCAGGAAACTGCTAAATGCTGTATATAACAAGGTTACATGAATAGCGGCAAAAATGGAAAAGCAACAAGTTTATGAAAGACAAAATAGTGGCAGAAAACTGCTAAATGCTAAATGTTCGAAAACTGCTAAATGCTCCTATGGCACCCAGGTTACATGTTTTATAAGCCTAAATAGTGGCAGAAAAAGCAACAAGTGGCAGGAAACACATTTAAACAATATGCAAGTTTTATTGCAAAAACATATAAATTTCTTGAGGAGCCTGGGTGTACCAAACATGGCATATGCTGTATATAACAAGGTTACATGAATAGAAAACATGAATGCTACAACAAGGTTACATTATGTTCAAAAAGCTGTTACTGGCACTGGAAACATGTTGCATCATTCCTTTAATAATAAATTTCTTCACCATGTGGTTTGCTAAGAGGCAGTTCATGCATCATCCCTAACATGTTGCATTATTCCATAAAACCATATTGTTGTGTCTGCTTGCTACCTCTCAGTTAATGCACAGCCACAATGTGCTTCATATTATCACTTTATTGATATTGTTAGTTCACAGTAATACAAACCTATATCACTAAGTAATAGGCTTATAAAACCACATGGTGAAGAAATTTATTGTTAAATAGTATGTAAAATATAAGAAAAAATAGATTGATTTTTAGTAAAGATTTACTGACCATATTGTTGGGTTTGGCCGGATTAAGTAAACATCACTCAAAAGCTTATGGTATTAGCATGTATCGGCAGGGGATAAGTGGCACCAATTTGCCTTCTTATAACTACATATATAAGAAAACAAACAACAACCACCTACAAAATATCCTTTATTAGCAAACAACTAAAGATATGGTAATATCAGGGGATAAGACAGACTTCATGATTTCATCGAACAAAATAGCATAATAATAATATCATATTGAGTTCCAAGACAAACCACATAGAGTGTCTGTCAATATTCATGTTCATTGTCCAGATTTTGTTCCTTAACCTATAGAAGAAAAAAGAATCACATAGTTTAAAAATGCTTAAGAATCGCACAATTTTAGAAATATGTAAATAACACAATGGTACCTCAAATAAAGAAGCCTAATCCAATTTTATATATTTGATGGGCCATGCAATCGTACTTTGTTCAGCACAAGCAAGTTTACCGAACTCAGTTGTTGGTTGATACAAAACAATGTTATCAATCACATTGCGAACCCAAACTTTCCAAAAATCATGGCCTAAAGGAACATGATGGACCAATACACTTGGATCTGTTGAGGCAATTTCAGCGGTAGCAACAACAACTTCATCTTTCGAAAACTAACTAAGCAATTTGCACATTATTCTCAAGATTAGAGCCTTTAGCAACACTTGCTAATTCATTTTGTCTTCTTCGTGCTCCTTCACTACCCAAATCTTTTATACTTGTTGCACTTGCTCTGTTGCTTTTTTTGTTTTGTGCTCTTTCGCTAGCAACCATTTGAATGCTCTTATTGCCTTTTTGTTTTCTCTGATCATTTTGTGTTCTCTCATCGGTAGAACTTCGACCAATTGTATCTTCCTTTTGTTTACTTTTTGCTCTCTCATTACAAGATAGTTGATCGTTGGAATTTTTATTGCGTTTTCTTTTTGTTGTATCATTGGCTGAATGTTGAATACCCGTGTTTTCCTATTATCATTATATTAAGTAGGTCAAATATCAAATTTTGTAATCAAGTACATAAACAAGACCAAATGAAACATCAATAGATATTACATAAACTTACCGAGTTACTTTCTCCTTTGTCTAACCGAACAAAAAGATCTTTCACCAAGCCCTTCAAGCTCTCCACTTCATTTTCTAATCTTGTCATTTTATTACCCATATAAATTTGACCATCCACTTTGGAAGGGTTTGCTCCAAATCCATACCCTCTTACTCGTCCTCGTGGATCCGGACCAAGTACTTTTGCAACAGCATCATTTCTTATAGAATTCTTTTATGAAGGGTCTTCCTCAGCCTTGTATTGCTTGACTTGTTGGTAGATAAATACAAATTGGAGATATATAATACTAAAATATAAAAACAAACCAAAAGAGATCTTAAATATACAATAAGATAATGTTACCACTATTTCTGAGTCTTGAACTTCCCCTTCTGAATTTGTATTCCGTGCTTCATATGCATGAATCCAAACATCAGCCCTTGAAATTGAATCAGGTATCGTACGCTTTTGCTTCTGCAAAATAACAAATATATATAATCTAATATATCACATTGAACCTCCTGCCCAATTGAATCAGGCATCAATTCCCTCTCCTTTCCCCTATGGCCTGTGCAAGTGAGCCCAAGGCTCTGCATGTGCACTTCTGTGCACAGGTTGCACACCTACACAAATGCAAGCCCCTGCTATTGCTACTGCTATATGCAAGCCCCTGCTACTGCCATCTGTGCATAGGCCATCTGTGTATAGGCACAAGGCATGTGCACTTCTGTGCACCGATTGTACACCTGCACAAATGCAAGCCCCTGCTACTGCTACTGCTAATGTCAAATGTCAAATGAACCCATTAAACTGAACCGCTCTTTCACACAAAAGCATACTAAGACCCTGAATGACCAGTGCTTACACATGAAAGCACACTGAACCTGAGAATGGTCAGTATTATTGCAGATCCTACACAATGATTACTAGTCTAAACATGAAATAAACATCTAAACATGTCCGGTACAAGACAAACTCACTCTACCCAACTCAACTCAAATGTGTAACGGGAAGTCCCTTTTGTAAATAATGACCTGACTCAAAGTCGGTCAAAGTTGAAGTTAACCATGCTCCAGTAGCACCTTAAATCATGATCCTACAACTCAACTTGTCCCATTTTCAGTCTACGTAGTATGTACAAGTCAAAAACCATCTCTAAGTCACTCAAATATACCAGACTCTGCTTACTTACCAAATTTCACAAGAGTCATGGTTTGGCAAAAAAATTTAAAAAATTTACACTGCCAGTCACAAGCCTGGAAGGTGAATATTATATTTAGTTGGTAAATAACCTCAGAGTCACATTCCTATGAAATAAATCTAAAGAATATATACATTAAGACAACCATGGGTAATCAATGAAAAACTTGTTATAAGAAATACTAACTTCAGATTAGACTGTCAAATATCTGAAGTTTGTAAAAGTGCAAGTAAATAGGAGTAAAGCAACTGATAATAGTTATCAGGTCAACTTTTCCAGAATTTATCTGCAACATGAATATTCACCCTCCAACTTTCATGTCATATATTATTGTAAAGCAAGATACAAAGTGAACCCACCATCACACATGTTAGGATACAGTGTGTGCCACATGTTAGCAAAAGGACTCCCATGCTGCTACCTGGCAAACATGTGTGTGCCACACACTCACTCACACATGTCCACAGTCACTCCTTCACTCACTCAAACACACACATGGCACTCACTTATTGCCTGTGCAAGGCCATCTGTGCATAGGCACAAGGCCTGTACATGGGAGGACTCCCATGCTGCTACCTGGCAAACATGTGTGTGCCACAAACTAGTTTGACAAATTATTCATTTTCGACATCTAGTATAAATTATTCTTACCAACTAGTCTTCAACAACGGCAAAGCTTTTCTACTTGTATGATGCACTAAACCAGCTTGTTTCACTCGCATCTCTTTGAATTTTTCAGTTTTTTCCTACAAAAAAGATTAGGAAGAAAATATTGGTAATATAAAAATATACAAAAAAAAACTGAAGTATGTAATATGAAATCTAAAAACTACAATTACGAAAAAATGAGGACTTGTTCTGGCTTTAATAAAAGACATCAATTTCTCCATAGATTCAATGTTTGTAGGTTTGAGGAGGCTAGCAGCACATTGTAGGCCTACCACTTCAGCTTGCTTTCTCACTTGTTTCACCAAGTTGGATCTCCATTCTCGCCAAATCTTAAGTAGCTTTTTAAAAGTGTAATCCTTGTGGCACTCATCAATAGCAAAGTTTTGCTGCAAAAATATGATCCAAACATGGTGGTTAAATAGTATATAAAATATAAGAAAAAATCAATAAACTACTAACAACCTTACCGTTATATGTTCCCAAATCTGATCTTTGAAGTCTACTGAGACATCCTTCCATTTAGTCATATTAACTGTTAGTAGCTCTCTTGCCGTCAAGCCAAGGAATGAACTAAACTTTGGAGCATTTTCCTTAATGGCCTGGCCTCTATGGTTGAAATCAAGGGGAAGAGGAGCATGTTTTGCTTGTTTGCTAACTGCCAAACATTTTGCCTTACCCCTAGGTGTTCTTTTTGGTAATGTATTGGATAATGTCTTAGGTGGAGAGTTAGAATCTTCATTAGAAACACCATCCACGATTGGTAATGACCGGTTCTTTTCTTGTCTAGATGCAATAATAGCAGCAATTAGTGAAGCTTTCTGGTGATTTCTGGTTCTCTTTGCAGCAATGTTTGAGCACTTCATCAAACACAAAAATTTAAGGTTATGACAATAGATGTACCAGATAAGAAGATACACTTATTCATAAAAATTTGTTCAGGCTTGGAAGTATGTATTGGTCTGAATGTATATTAATGATTTGTTCTGCAGTTGCAGTACTTGTGTACCTGTTTATTGGAGTGCCAGTGATTGTGCACCTGTGTTTAATAATCTACATGAGTGTTCAGTGTGTATGAGGGTGTCCTAGAGTGCTTAATGTGATCCTGACTGCAAGTAAAGTAATATTATTCTATTGAGACATTATGTCATGTCCATTTTTTAGATGAATGAATACTGCCTGCAAGTGCATTACCTAGTAGAAAACTTCTATTGAGACATTATTGATTTGTATTAACATTATTGGATAGATTCCAAAACTCCAGGTGTACTATTAAGTTAATACCATACCTATTCATCCATTCATGCCAGTAAGTGTGTGCTAATGGCCAAGCAATGGTGGCCTAATGGCCACTCCAGGTGTTCTAAAACTCCAGGCATTACAAGCCAAGCAATGATGGCCTAATGGCCAAGAAAGTAAGTGTGTTATTCACATTAAAGTTATCAATGGTGGCCTAATGGCCAACCAACCCAACCAACTGCCCAAAAGGGGATATCCCCTGCTGCCACATGTTGCCATTGCAGCTACAATACAAGGCCAGGGCATCCCATATGCAGGTTATGCTGCTGCCATTGCAAGGCAGTGCAATGCAAGCCCCTGCTACTGCTAATGCTTGGCAAATGCAAAGCCAAGCATGGCTGCCGCTAATGCAAAGCCAGGCATTACAGGCCAAGCAATGGTGGCCTAATGGCTAAGCAAGTAAGTGTGTGCTTCACATTAAAGTCATCAATGGTGGCCTAATAGCCAACCAATCCAACCAACTGCCCAAAAGGGGATATCCCCTGCTGCAATGCAGGTTAAAAATCATTACAGTAGCATAACCTGCATTGCAGCAGGTTAAAAATCATTGCAGCAGGTAAGGGGTCCCATTTTGCTAATGAGTTATCAAGTATTAGGAAGATAGAAGAAATATGGCAAGGTGAGGCAAAGAAGTAACTTGACGACAGGAATACGAAGTAAAAGTTTATGGGAATATCTATGATTACGGAGTCTTAAGTTAAGGTTTATAAGAATAGTCGCTGTAAATAGTGTAAATAGTGTTGTGAGATCAATAATTGTAGTCGCTGTAAATAGTAAAATAATGTCCATTATCTTAATCCATCAGTTCTTTGTAGTCGCTGTAAATAGTGTTGTGAGATCAATAATTGAAGAATACAAAGTGGCCTGTAATGGATCAAGGCAACAGGAATAGGAAATATTGAATTTTAGCCAGGTATTGCAGCAGTTCTCACTTTGTTAGCAGTTATTTTAATGTTTAGATGGTGAATCATGTCACTTATGTTCTAGAATGTGATGCTTTCTATACATCATATCTCATTCACTTGTTTGTTGCCTTGTGTTCCACTTTCTTGTCCCTTTTGAGATTTTTGGACCCTAGATTTGGTATATTTATTATAGCTTGAATTTCTTAGATATATGGTAAATTGAAAATAATTAGGTGTTTTAAGAGGATAATTTAAGTGAAGCACTCATACAGATCAGATGTTAAGCTGCTGCCTATTAATCTAAGCAACTCCTCCATAATCCAAGGATCATGGTTAGTAATTATGTTCGCCAAAATTAATAAGGATTAATGGACAAAACACTCATAAACTCAATAAATAATCTTAGATATTCGTTAATTTAAAACATGGTATAGTTTTGTAGAATAAAATCATTTTCTCACTGATTGAATGTGCTGGGAATTGATTTCCTTTGCAAACATTTTGGAACCAGAAAAGTAATTAATAAGAAAAGCGGATGAAGGCTGAAGAGTATAAGCTGGAAGTAAAAAATTGAAGCTGAAAAATATTTGGAGAGAATAATAAAATTCCTTATAGTGACGAAAAAATAGAGGACAGACAGAAAAAAGAGAAATCTTACAAAAAATCTCAAAACGGACTTCAAAGTTTTAGCCCTTTTTTAGCAGATGATATCTTCTGGCCATAGCCCTGTTTTAGCATTAGATATATCTTGGTGCAGGTATTTGCTCTAATTTTTTGAAAAAAAAAAACCTTTACCATTACTTGTATTGATTCATCTATCTCTATTTCTAAGTCTCGTTAGTATTGAATCAGATAATGACAACAAAAAACTTGTGTTTTATATTTAAATCCGTTGTATATAGCTAAAAGTTTTATAATTACATACTTACAAGGATGATTTTAGTATTGAATCAGATAATGACAACCAAGGCCAGGGCATCTCATATGCAGGTTATGCTGCTGCAATGCAAGCCCCTGCTACTGCTAATGCATACTATGTGCAAAGCCAAGCATGGCTGCTGCTAATGCAAAGCCAGGCATTACAGGCCAAGCAATGCTTGCTACTGCAAAGCCAGGCATTACAGACCAACAAGGGTTTTCCTGCTGCCACTTAAAAACACACACACACTTGACACTAGAAACCCCCTCTCAATAGTACACTGATACAAGTAGGCACTATATGACACTAGGATAACTCTAATGCTCACTAACCTCTACTAATACAAGGCCAATTGTAAGTGCACAAGTTAGAGTTTTAGAAAGTGTATCATAACCATGTAAAGGAAATAATGTAAGGAGCATATGTATATATGAAAGTTCATTTGAACTTACTTCTTCACCATTTTTAGCCATCTTATTGACCAAATATTTATTTTTAGACAATTTGACCAATCTTCAGAGACTTACCGTCTTCGCTATCAGTCTGTTAACAAAACATAATAATTTATTAGGCTCATAAAATAGACATATTCTAAAGGCAATAACGCATGCTCAATATTGACAATTATAATGGCATTGGTATGATTACCGATACATAAGATAGTTCCTCATGATCACGTGTTGCACAATTTTTGTCATCAATATCCAAGTCAAGTTGTGATACATCTAAAGGGGTGCATAGTATGTAGTCATTCATGCTATCCGTCTCATTCTCATAAAAACCTCTTTGTGGTGCTTTCAATACAACATACCAATTTGATGTGTCTGACTCTCTTGAATAAAATACTTGTTTGCTTGTGATGCAAAAATAGATGGATCCCTCTCAAATTGATGTTGTCCTTGGTGGAGGTTAACTAATGTAAATCCATCTTCAACTTTGATACCATTTTTATATTTGCCCAATCACAATCAAATAAAGGTATTTTAAATTTGTAATAGTCTAGCAACATGATATCTTTTATGACACCATAGTAAGTTACTTTTCCTATTACTTGTGAAGCGTCTTTCGCACTTGCTCGGCACATTGTTTCTGCTTCAATAGAAACTCCAGAATTTTGTGTACTTTTCTCGACATCCTTTGTGTGAAATCGATTTCCATTGATAATGTAACCAGAATAGAACTTTACTTCCTTCTTAGGCCTACATGCAAGCCATCTAACAATATCTGACATTGGACCACTACTGCCACTTCTAGCTTCATTTTCCAGCCATTCACTAAACGCATTCATATGTCGTTTTTCTAAAAGAGATTCATTCTTGGCCAAACGTTTATCTAAACGTATAAGATGCTCTTTATGCATTCTGGAACAACAAAAAATGATAATTTAGAGTGTGAATAATGAGAATTAAAAATTGAAAACATAAATTTACTACTTTAGAATCATAACGTACTCTCTCCATGGATCAACTTCTGCAGTATTCTTCAACACATAATGATGGGCAATCTCTAGCATAGAAGAAGTCATTGAGTTTTTGTCCTACCTTGCCCAAGTGGCCGCCCTTCTACTATTGTTCTATCTTCAAAATCCTCATTGCGCCTATGTTGATGTCCTATATCAGCTGCTTGTTTTATGTACCCAGAACAAAAATGTGTCAACTCATCAGCTAAATACTTCTCTGCTATACATCCTTCGGGATTAGAACGATTCTTAACATATCCTTTTAGGACCCTCATATACCTAATCATGATTAAAAAAATAAACGTAAGCTTTATAAACAATCAAATTAGGCTATAATTAATATAGGATTATACCATAAACATTGATCCTCACCTTTCAACAGGGTACATCCATCTGAAAGGTACTGGTCCAGCAATCAGCGCTTCTTGTCCAAGATGAATAGTTAAATGGATCATAATATCAAAAAAAGACGGAGGAAAGAACCTTTCCAACATGCACAAAGTCTCGACAATTTCATCTTCAAGAATCTCTAGTTTATTTTTATCAAGTACCCTTTGACATAATTGATTAAGAAATACACAAAGGCAAAAAATAGCAAACTTGGTCCCTGAGGTAAAAGTCCTCACAATGCCACAGACAACACTTGTTGTACTAAGACATGACAATCATGGGACTTGAGGCCATAAATCTTGTGATTTGTAATGACACTCGATTTGCAATGTTAGAACTATAGCCATCTGGCAATCTCAAATTTGCTAATCTCTCACAAATATATGCTTCTCTTTCTTTGAAAGTACGTACGGAGGTATAATACCTTTAGAAGTACTAATCTTATCATCTTTGAGATGCAATTTTTTTCTGATGCCCATGACCTTTTTTATCTTTTCGAGAATTCAAGTTGTCTTTTATTTTTTCCTTTATATTCAATAGAGTGCCAATAATACTCTCACAAATATTTTTTTCAATGTGCATCACATCCAAATTGTGCCGTAATAGTAAAATCTGCATTATGAACCAAATACATATTAAATTCAACAACTAATAATATGAATTTTTTCAAAGTTAAAAATCAATCAAGGGAAAAAATACGTCCCAATATGGTAACTCAAAGAAAATAGATTTCTTTTTCCATCGCTTTGTAAGCTGTGTAGGATCATCACCATCATTATAATCGGTGTCTTTATTTCTCTTCCTTCTGTTTTCATGTTGCTGGTTCTTCGACTTTCCCCAAACATTTATAATGTTGTTGACCACTTGAAGAACTTCTGAACCGGTTAATTTTTTAGGCCTCAATCGATGTTCTTCGGTTCCATCAAACCAAGCTGCTTTCAACCGCAATGGATGATTAGGTCGAAGAAAAATTCTATGACACATGTAAGCAATTTTTTTTTTTTCTTAGCCATTTTGAGCATGTCTGAACACCACACACAGGACATGCCTTCTTACCCTTTGTAGAATATCCTGATAAATTTCATACGCTGGAAAATCATTTATTGTCCACATCAAGATAGCTCTTAAATTAAATGTGGTCTTAGTTAATGCATCATACACACTAACTCTGTTGACAAATAACTCCTTTAAATTCTATAAGTGGTTCCAAATATACATCTATATCATTTCCTGGTTGCTTCAGACCTGGGATAAGTAATGTTAACATTAAATTTTCTTTAGACATGCATAAAGATGGGAGAAGATTATAGGTAACCAAAATCACTGGCCAACAACAATATCTAGAACTAAGATCACCAAAGGGATTAAATCCATCGGGAAAGACCAAGCCTGAGATTACGAGGATCTGATGCAAAAGTTGGAAATTTACTATAAACCTTCTTCCATGCAAACGAGTCAACTGGATGGCGCATCATACCATCCTGACTTGTGTTATTATAATGCCATGTTAGTTGTTCTGTCTTTTCAGATGACTTAAACATTCTCTTAAATCGAGGTACGATTGGAAAGTACCTCAAGACCTTTGCTGGAATTCCTTTATGAACCTTTTTAGTACGCTTATTAATCTTCCATCGTGATTCACCACATTTTGGACATCTCCATATGTTTAAAATTCTTTCTAAATAGACAACAGTCATTAACACAAGCATGTATCTTTTCGTACCCTAAATAAAATGCCTTGAGAAACTTTTTCATAGAGTATAATGAATTTGAAAGTATGTTATCATTTAGTAGAAGATCCCGAATGATGTCAAAAAGTTCATCAAAACCAGTATCAGATAGGCTATACCTAGCTTTATACTTGTATAAGATAACCGTTGCAGACATCTTTGTGATAGTACAACCTGAATATAAAGGAAGTTCTGCCTCCTCTACTAAATCTTTCAAATCAGGCTCTATTCTTTCATCTGTAGGTTCCATACCATCATCATCATCAAAAAGTGCATCTTTGTACATGTTATAGGTCTCTGGAAACGCTACATTTCCATCTTCTAATGTATTTGGCTTTTCTCCATGAAAGACCCATGTAGTGTAACGAGGATGCATACCATTTATGACCAAGTGATCATATATGGTATCAAAATTATGGTATTATAGGTTCATACAACGGCTGCAAGGACAATGAGTTTTGTAGATCCACATTACTTGCTTGAACCATATCCACAAATCTCCTTGCACCATCATGATAGTCGTTACAAGTTCTAAAGAAACAAAAAAAAACAAGAGAAGCAGAAGAAAAAAAATCAATATTTTTTACAAAGAAATGACACACTATGTATATCCATAAGATTAAATAGTTTAAGAGTTTTAAAAATAACCTTGATAGATGTATCCAACTTTTATCCATGATGTCTCTATTTTCTTTGGAGATCCTCCTTAACTTTAATATGGAAATTCTACAAATATATTTTTCAAGATAGTAAAAAATACAATAACAGATATATTTAATGTTAAAAAAGTAGTGGATACGAAGGATATAGAACTAAATCATACTTACAAAGTAATAAAAGATGTTTGCTACTCTTCCGAACCCATTTGCAGTAGTCTGTTAACACCTAAAAAATTAATAATAATATCAGTCTATTCTAAAATGAATCGATATGCATGTGATAGAAGCAAACATAATAATATCAGTTTACTCTTAATGTTCCAGAAATTGGGGTGTAAAAAAAGCTGGAGAAGAAGTAAATGTTCCAAAAATCAAGATCCATCAACCACGCTGATGGAGATCGATATGCATTGCTAGAAGCAAACATAATAATATCAGTTTACGAAGGATAGAGAAGCATAGTAGAGATCGATCAACCACGCTGATGGAGATCGGGTGTAAAAAAAATCAAGATCCATCAATTTACTCTTAATGTTCTAGAAATTGGGGTCGTTAGCGAGATCGGGTGCAAAAGGATTTCTAATAAAACTATCCTTTTAAACATCGTATTAAAAACTAAAATGAAGAATAAATAATTCAAGATCTGAAGAACAAAGATGAGATCGAGTTATGAAAAGAAATTCGAACCTGGAGAAGAAGTAAATCTACCGATCGATCCCCTTCGGCTTGATCTCCCTTCTGCCAAAAGAAAAACTTCGAAAAAATTTGTTAGAAGGAAAGTAAAACTTCGGGGGGGCTTGATCTCCCTTCTGCCAAAAGAAAAACTTCTACCAAGAAAAAGTAAAACTGGAGCCGCGGGGGGGGGGGGGGGTAGTTGTGGGAAAAGAAAAAGAAAAGCTGTGGGAAATAAAACTTAGGGCAAATGAAAAGAAAAAGTTGTGGGTTCTTGAGAGGGAAATTTTGACAGTAGAAAATTTTTGGTGGGAAATAAAAGCTGAAAGGGGGGATAGTTCCTTAGGCAAACTTTTAGAGGGAGGAAATTTTGACAGGGGGAAATTTCGGTGGAAATTATAAAAGTTGAAGGGAGGAATAGTTCCTTAGGGCAAAATTTTAGAAGCAAGCTGCAGATTTATTTTTTTTGATGAGGAGTTTATTAAATGATTTTTCAACCACAACATGCTTTAATGCATGCCGTAAATGAGCCTATTATTTACAACACGCATATATGCATGCCGTCATTGTCGACTCATTTACAACGCAAAAATGCATGCCGTAATTGTAGACTCATTTACAACACGCAAAAATGCATGCCGTAATTGAGTATTCATTTACGGCGTGCCTGTCAAACATGCCGTAAAAAAGATAAATTTTAACGCTTTTACGGCATGCATATTTGCACGCCGTAAATGAGTATCATTTACAACGCGCAGCAACTGCACGCCGTAAATTGCGCGTCGTAAATACTTCATTTCTTGTAGTGTTGGTTGAAGTCGCCATTGGAGTGCTAAGTGGTTGGACTGCTTCCAAGTCGAACTTCTTTAATAGATCTTTTGTGTACTTTGCTTGATTTATGAACGTTCCATTGTTGGTTAGTTTGATTTGCAGTCCGAGAAAAAATTTCAGCTCTTCCATCATGCTCAACTCAAACTCATTCTATATACACTTTGAAAAGTCTTGACAAAGACATTCATCAGTGGATCCAAAAATAATATCATCTACATAGATTTGAAGAAAAAGAATATTGTTATTCAAAGATTTTATAAACAGTGTAGTGTCAACCTTTCCCTTTGAAAAACCGTTATCAAGTATAAAAGAGCTTAGATGATCGTACTAAGCATGAGGGGCTTGTTTTCAACCGTATAAGGCTTTCTTCAACTTGAAAACATAATCAGGATTTTTAAAATCAGTAAAACCTGGAGGTTGAGCTACATAAACTTCTTCTTTTATAAAACCATTCAAAAATGTGCTTTTAACATCCATTTGAAATGACTTGAAATTATGAAAACATGTAAATGCATATAACATGCAAATGGATTCTAATCTCGTAACTGGGGCATAAGTCTCATCGTAGTCGATACCTTTTTCTTGATTGTATCCTTGAGCTACGAGTCGAGCCTTATTATGAGTCACTAAACCATTCTCGTTCAGTTTGTTTTGGAATACCCAATGGGTGCCAATGATCGGATGATCAATGGGCTTGGGAACAAGTTCCAAACTTGATTCCGTTCGAATTGGTTTAATTCCTCTTGCATAGATCTAACCAAAAATTATCACTACATGCTTCTTCAATATTTTTGGGTTCAAGCTGTGAAATAAAAGCAACACAAGAAGCTATATCTTTATTAGAGGAACGAGTACTTACACCCTTGGTAATCTTACCAATTACCAAGTCCTTTGGATGATCTGCCAAGAATCTCATCTCTTTTAGCATAACCTCAGGATTGATGGTTCCGGCTTCTTTGCTTGAAAGTTCTGCATCTTTGTGTGAAGGTTTTGCAGTAGCTGTACTTGGTGTAATCACGTCTTCATTGTCGTCATCGTCTGAATGTTGATTTAGTTCATAAAACTTGACATTAATTGATTCTTCGATGATCATGGTTCTCTTGTTGAAGACTCTGTACCCTTTGCTCTTTGCTATATAACCTAAAAATATACCTCCATCGGTTTTTTCATCAAATTTATTTAGATTGTCTTTAGTATTAAGAATAAAACATTTACAACCAAAAATCTTGAAATATGAAACAGTGGGTGTTCTATCAAACCATAGTTCATATGGAGTCTTCTTCGATATAGGTCGAATTAGAACCCTATTGAGAATATAGCTCGCTGTATTGACAACTTCAGCCCAAAAGTATATAGGTAGACTACACTGGTTCAATATTACTCTAGCCATTTCAGATAGAGTCTTGTTCTTACGTTCCACAACTCCATTTTGTTGTGGAGTCCTAGGACAGGAAAATTCATACAAATAACCGTGTGTGTCACAGAATTGCTTGAACCCTGTATTTTTAAATTCACCGCCATGATCACTACGAATGCGAGTAATCATGAAACCTTTTTCATTCTGTACTTTCTTACAAAAGGCGATGAATTCTGACAAAGCATCGTTCTTGCGTGCAAGAAAATATACCCATGTGTATCTAAAAAATCATCTACAATGACAAATGCATATAACTTACCACCTAGACTAGCAATTCTACTTGGTCCAAATAAGTCCATATGCAATAATTGTAGAGGTCTAGTAGTACTTACAACGTTCTTGAATTTAAAGGTGGATCGGGTAGCTTTATTCTTTTCACATTCACTACATACCGTATCCTTATTGAAAGATATGTCCGGTAAGCCGTGTACCAACTTCTTTGTGGTTAGTTTTGAAAGTGTGTCCATGTTTGCATGACCGAGTCTCGTATGTCATAGTTGACTCTTAATGCTCTTGGCCATCAAGCATCTACTTGCTTTGTTAGCATCTTCTAACAGATAAAAATATGTATATTGTCTTCCCTGATACCTTTAAAGATAGTACTACCAGTTGAACTATCAACTATAGTACATTTGTCTTTGATGAAGTTAATGCCATAATCGTGATCAGCTAAATGGCTTATGCTGAGCAGATTATGTTTTAACTCGGTAACTAGACAAACATCTTTAATCACAGGATAGAGAGCCTTACCAATGTCACCGATACCGATTATGTACCCTCTTAAATTATTACTGAAGGAGTCGTATCCTTCTTTATTCTTCTTCGATAGTGTTGTGAATAATGAAGCATCACCGGTCATGTGCCGTGAGCAACCGCTGTCGAGGATCCATTTGCTTCTAGCATGTGAAGGGCGTTCCACCTACAAAAAATTTACAGATGAAACTCTTAGTACCCATTTCTTGTAGGGTCCTGACAGGTTAGTTTTTGGTATCCATGCATAAACATTTAAATCTACTAACTTTTGATTCTACATATAGAGGATATATGACCAATGAGGCCACAATAATGACATTTTGCATGTTGAGTGATGAAAGTTGTATGAGGTGCATAATTGGTAGGTTTTGGTTTTCTAGTATAGAAAAATGCATGCCTAGTAGTCTTCTTGGGCATAGGTTTGGTATGGTTTGGTCTGACAGTGTTTGGTTTGGGTGTGTTCCGATGATTCGGTATTGACACGTGTTAGAATAGGAAGCAGCAACTTCAGGTCATTTTTCTAAACTAATTTTTAACTTTTTGGAGGTGTCATATAATCTAGTGTAGGCAGATGTAAGTGTTTCCATTCTGACTTATGCACATTGGAGACTCTTTCTCTCCTTAGATAAGTCTTTCTTTAGCTGGATGATAGTTTGGTCTTTTTCTTCGGATAACTTGATAGTCTCATGTAACAATAGCTTAATAGATGAAAGCTCACCAGACTCAATAGAAGAGTCATTATTTCTAACATCAGCTAATTGGACGGTAAGTCTTCCTATCTCACCTTTGTACTCTTTAAGCACCTTCTTAGAGGTTTCATATTTACTATGCAGTTTCCTGTAGTCATTTAACAGGTCACTGAAAGCCTCTCCTAATTTCTCAAAGATGAAATCATCATAAGGATCAAACAGAGGATTAGTGGTTACCTGATCGCAAGCCACAAGCATACATTTGCAGCGTCATCTGATTGTTCGTCTTCTAAATCGTTGGCTTCACTTTCATGCCATATGCTTGTATTGGCATACTTCCTTGATGTAGATCTCTTTAGGTAGTCTTTGTCATATTTGCTGCTTTTTCTTGTTGATGATAATGTTGTTGGACAATCTTTCTTCATATGTCCTTTCTTCTTACATCTGTAATAAATAGGATCTTTTTCGTTGTTGTTGTTGTTGCTGTTGCTATCTTTTGTTCTTCTGTTGAAACTCATGAACTTCTTGAATTTTCTGACCAGAAGAGCTTGATCTTCAGAGTCAGAGTCACTGTCGTCAGAATCATCTTCGATAGTTCTTCTATGTTGAGCCTTGAGAGCGATCGACTTTTCTGACTTCTCCTTTGGTGTAGCATCTTCAAAGTCTTGAAGTTCTAACTCGTGAGTGAGTAGCTTACCCATGAGTGTTTCCAGAGACATTGTTGAGAGGTCGTTTCCTTCAATGATTGTTGTAGCCTTTGGAATCCAATTCTTTGGGAGAGCTCGTAGAAGTTTGCGAATCTTCTCATGGTTACTGTATTCCTTGCCTATTGAAGACAGAGGATTTACAATATCCAAGAATCTTGGAAATATCTGATTGACTGGTTCACTTGGCTTCATTTTGAATGCCTCGTACTCTTGAGTAAGTCTGCTGATCTTTGACTCCTTGACTTGTGTTGTTCCTTCGTGGGTTCCTTCGAGAAGTTTCCACACTTCATTTGATGTTGTGCAAGTTGACACCCCGATAAATTCAGTTCTGTCTAAAGTACAAAATAAAGTGTTAATAGCACGTGCGTCAAGATTGGCCTTTTTCTTTTCATCCTCAGTATATTTATCATGGGGTTTATCAAATAAACTCCATCAACAGTAATACGAGGAGGCTTTTTGTAGCCATCAATAATTATAGACCATAAGTCAAAATCAAGAGATTTTAAGAAGAAACTCATCCGTGTTTTTCAGTAAGTGTAGTTTATGCCGTCAAACAATGGAGGTCTGTTTGTGGCTTGGCCTTCACTTATGAATTTTACAGTTGCCATGTGTAATACTATGATCTATAAAATAATTAAAAATAACTGCAATTTTACCTTGCTTACCTGTATAACCTGCTCTGATACCAATTGTAGGAACGAAGTCGTAAAGCAGAATACTCTAGAGGGAGTGCATAGAGTAGGCAGCGGAATATTGATAATTTAAAACTTGTTAGCAGTTAGATCACAAATAATAATAATCACAAAGTAATAATTGTAAAGAAAAGAGTGATCAGAAGGCAAACGCAAA
The DNA here is from genome assembly GCA_029216955.1 of Iris pallida. Taxonomy (NCBI): domain Eukaryota; kingdom Viridiplantae; phylum Streptophyta; class Magnoliopsida; order Asparagales; family Iridaceae; genus Iris; species Iris pallida. The sequence goes on along the minus strand of JANAVB010037819.1, from coordinate 6,832,524 downwards.
CACAGAGATTTATACTGGTTTCCCTCTTGTGAGGACTAGTCCAGTCGGAAGAACTCTAGCTTCCAGTTGAATCCACTATTAGAAAATCCTGCAAGTTTTCATACGAAGTCCTTGCAACTTCTACAGATGCGAGCTTTGATACGAAGAACTCGACCAACTTCAGTTTTGAAGAGTCTTTCTTCAATCAAGCCTCTGATTATAATTTCTCTGAAATCTTCTAGACCGTATCGTACCGACAAATTGACTAGAGAATTGTAACTGGCTTGGGATTTGAAAATGAAAGCTTTTTAGAACTCTTTGGAAGAAACATAAGCTTTTAGAAGAGAGAAGATGAAAGTGAATGAGTGATTTTAAATGATCAGAATTCCTCTCTATTTATAGTTTTTCCAAAGACAGAATTCTGACAGAATTCGAGCAGAATTCGGATAGAACTCTTTGTAACAAACCGCAACTGAAGGGAGACCAAGTTCAAAATCCAACATTCACATAACGTTTATCTTGGCCGAACTCTGGCCGAGTTCTGTCAGGGTTGGTCAGGTTAATTTTATGAAAAAAATATTTTTGACTTTCTGAAAATCCTTCAGAAGCTTTTTGTAATTAGCAAATGTTTTCAAAAACATAGGTTATTTTAAAAAAACGATAGGTCAATTTTGAAAAACGATTTCGGATAGCCTATTTGCCAGTACGACTTGGTGCACAATGTATTCCTAGACTCAATAAAAATAAAAATTATATTGCATAAGGAAATACAATCTTGAGTGGCAAACATAGCTTCGGTCTTGAACTGAGTAAATATTCAATCTTGATTAGTGTCCAAAACGTCTTTAGTAAACATCTAAATAGTTCAGTATATCAAGACAGAGTTTGATCAATTATTAAAATCAAGTTTGACCATGACCAATGGGCCAACAATCTCCTCCATTTTGATAATTGACAAACCTTGACCGATATAACATCACTACTAAAATCTGTCAAATCAGCGACGCCTCAGGACGTCGCTAAATAGGGAAAATACGTCGCTAATAGGGAAAATATGTCGCTAATATAAATAGGGAAAATACGTCGCTAATAATTGACAAATCTTGACCGATATAACATCACTACCGTATATAAAATGTAGCAAAAAAATTGTTCATAACCTGTATTCATGAAGATGTTAGATCTTTATTTCTCTCCCGTTGTCACTTAGCAATATAATTGTAAAAAAAAACTCCCCCATAATATATGTGTAAGTTACAATCAGTGAAGAAACACAAAAAATATGAATAAAAATATTCAACACAGGCATGGTAAATATCACAGACAAAAATAAGATAAGCAGATAATAATTGTCACCGACAGTTTAAATGGATGCATACAAAGATAATGCTATAATAAAATCTGAACTGAAGAAAATGTTAAACTAAAGCATATAACATGTCCATAAAGAGGTCACAAATCATAACCAATAACAAAACAGAAGTCTGATACTAGCTTGGAATGTCGGAGCATTTCCAAGTAATCAAAGACAATAAACTTAGTCTCAACAGATGACAAATCAAAAATCATCCTCATCATCATCGTCATCAACTGCAGTGCCATCATGTCCAGATGGACCAGCTCCAGATGTGCCAGCTCTAGAGGTGTGTAGAGTAGCACCAGAAGAATCAATCGTAAGTGTTCCCTGGCTGGAACAGAGAGTGGACCGCCTCATCATTAATGCGGTAACCAGATACAGAAGGGTCTCTAGGAAGAGAGCTAGCAGAATGACCCGTTTGAGCAAATCTGAGATCAGCAAATGAGTTGGCAATAACCTGGAACGAGTCACGTCACGGAACTCATGTTCCATGGAACTATCAACAAAGAACGTCTGTAGATCCGATAGGTGCTGAAGAATACCCTCAAAAGTTATAGGGTAAGACTGGGGAGGAACAGGTGCAGTAGGAGTAGGTGTAGGAGGTGGAGGGGCAGTGGCAATGCTGCGACGAGAAAGCTTGAGGAACTTGGGCTCAGGGTCCAGAGCACAAGTGGATAAGTCTATGTCAAAACGCTAAAAGATGCGTAGGATAAGCATCGCATAAGAGAGGTTACGATCTCTTCCGCGATATCTACCCGTCATCTGAATGATCGTCTTAGGAGAAGAAAAAGGAATCCCCTTAAGAATGTGATATAGGGCAGAAAGTTCTAGTGCAGTGACATCATTTTGAAGTGGATTTGGGAAGTAGAGTGGAATAGATGATGCGATGTAACTCATAATTAAACAAGTTCAAATTATCGGCCTTGAACTTTTCATGACGAGCACGTGCGGGCGCACAAAGCTCATTCTTGAAACTAACAAGAGTCGTGCCCTCAAGAAAATCGAAGTTGGTGATGTCATCGAGAGGAACACCTTCGTTGGAATACCAAGGATTTCTGCTAACAATACATCATCGAACTCGATGTCTATCCTGCCAACACGAGTCCTTGCGTAAAAGTATCTAACACGAAGTTACAATAGAACAATCTAAGGGCATTCGTAGCTATAGGGAATTGTAGGGTGGCAAGATGGTGTAACTCTAATACCTCAAAGAAGAGACAGTGATCAGAAAATACAGTCCATTTAATCGGAGAGCCGGTGCATATAGTACGCATAGCAAAATCGGCATACCAAAGCAATACTTGGTTATGAGTTTTAAGTAAAACTCATCCGATATATGCCGTCATCCGATTAGACCGAGGAAAGGGAATTCGTATTTAGATCAGAAGATGAAGCCTCTTCTCTGGTATGGGTATTCTTCCTCTTGAAACGATTGAATCCCTTAGGCATTCTTTTCCAAAACTAAGAAACCCTAAAAATTTGAAAGTAGGGGAGATAAGAAATTATACCTTCCGAGAATCAAGTATGTTGTAGAGGACGTGATTCTCCGCACGATCCAAATTTTGGATGAAAATCTCCATGTAGATTGGAAGAAAAGGAGTGGAGAGTTGCTAGGGTTTGGGGTGTTCTTCAGCTGCTGTTGCTGTGATGAGAAATTAGTTTGGAAGTGATGAAGATGAGAAGGCCTCGGTTCTGGTTTAAAATCGATACAGCACCAATAGAACTATGGCCGAATTCGGACCGAACTCGAGCCGAATTCGGACTGCCTAGGTTTCTCCTGGGTTTTTTAAAAAAATTATGTGGGCCATATCCTTTTCATCAACTCATTTCAAATATTTAATTCAAAGTTTATAATTTTAAATTTCAAATAATATAATAATATATTTTATAAATTAATTTTCTTTACTCAGCATCTATTTCAGATTAGCTGTAGGAGTACTGTCCCAGCTAACGGAGGTTCACCGAAGAATTGAGTAGATATCCAATCTTGATCAGTGTCCAAAACGTCTTTAATAAACATCTGAATAGTTCAGTATATCGAGACAGAGTTTGATCAATTATTAAAATCAGGTTTGACCATGACCAATGGGCCAACATATACCATCCATATGCTTCACATGTTTCAAACTGTTTTTAGTATCTGTCACATGTTTATAACTTGGGGATGGGGGAAACTGTTAGTTGAGTACGTGATCAGACCACTTTATATGTAGCGAGCTCGGTTGCATCTCATGCACCCTTACCGTAGGCCTTTTATCCTGCATATTTGTATGTACGTGCATTTATGCTTGTAGACTTATACGTATGTATATTTTATTACATATAGACTTGTACACTGGTACATTTTATACCTATTGACCGATCACGTACCTTCTAGAGTTTCAAACATTATATGTACATGTATCGCCATGACAAATGTATTTACTACATGATAGACTAGGATATGCCATGTTTCTTTCTACCACATCTCTTTTCATTCCATGCTCAGTATATTTAGTTTGTAGAACCAGTACTTTGCTCCCTTCCTAACAGAAAAACGTTGTAGGCATACTTTCTGAGGAAGAGTTGCTCTGTGACCCTTACTATGGGCCCACTGTAGAGGATCAGGTCATTACGTCCGCGGAAGTCCCCGCAGGGAACCTCGCTTGGTAGTCTCACTTAGATTCCTTTTTGGCTTAGTTGTTGAACTGTTTAAACTCTATCTTTTGGTCACTGGACTTTGTCTCCAGTTTAATACCTTGGAAGTGTAATAATTAAATCTAAAATCATTTTAATTTCGCTTATAGATGCTATATTGTGATGAACCTTTGAAGTGTGATATTAGAACTATTAGTATCTTAGATTCATTACTGTCTTTACTTATAACAGCTTACTATGCTATAACACAAGCGTAGGCTGGGTATGGCTCAGCCCGCCCCAACAATTTGGGTAGCGGGTCGTGACATATTTTAGCGGTGGCTCATTCAGGTTGAGACTTAAATTGTTTGGTTATGTTATTGTACCAAGCATGCCTGCAATTAGGATCTTAGGACAACTTGATAACACTAGGGACAACATTTAGAAAACCTAGAGGATTACTAGGATTGTAACATAGGAAAAACTCATCACAACATAGGACCGTTAACTTTATTTAGCCTCTTGCTTGAAATTCAGTGGGTTACAATTTTGACCAAGATAGTACCTTTGGGATGACCCCTGAGAATCTCACTCTAAATCCTACCTCGAAATCTATTTTCGCTTGTTTGCATTTACTCTTCGTTAATTCGTTGTAAAATTTGATTCCTAATGTTCGTTGTTGACCTTGATTTTGTATCAAGATAAATTTTATGGATTGGGTTATGGAGTATTCTGATAACATATTTGATGAGGATAGTGAGAAAGGAAAATGTATGCTTTAGTTATGGAGTTTAGAATTTATCGTAGCCATATTAGCTAGTATGACAAAAACATAGAGCCTGATTTTGGGTATACTTATCTTAGTTATGGAATTTAGATTTTCTCGCAGCCATACCAGTTGGCATGGCGAGAATTCTAGATAACATAATTATAGGGTATATATCTTAGCTATGGACTCTATCGTTTATTGCATCTATGCTTACTGGTGTGGCAAAAATTCTGGCAATATGATTTCAGGAAGACGTCTATGGTTATCAGATTATTTCTTAAATTGGTTCACTTCGTTATGACTAGATGAGCAAGAACAAATTCTTATCATCATTCTTTTCCGTCTTGATTAACTCTGTCCTATCTACATCCACAACTAGGATTATAGCTTCTCTAGAACTCTCCAACATAATTGTTTTCATGTTATCTTTTCTCGACATAATTGCTTTTGTGTTCCATCTTTCCTATGGTTTGACTAAACTCTTCTTCGTTAACCTCTTGGATAATTCTTCTCGTCCTTCTCGGTAATTGTTGGAAATGTCTTATGGATTGATCCAAGAAAGGTTCGAGAAAGTATATTTTAACCTTCTATTACGGAATTGAGAGTTTTTGCAATCATAGAAATACTGGCGAGGCAGGACTTCAGATGATGGCATCATGGTTACATATGTTTCACGGATCTTACTTGATCCATACCCTACACATTTGATTAATATTTCATGGATTTAGCCAAGATAAATTCAAGAACCTGTATTAACTAGCGTGGCAGCTGTGCACTGCAGCCATCCGTCGTATTACGGAACAAAGAAGTTATTTCAGCCAGATGCACACTAACTTGGCAATAACTTCACGTAACATAATCAAGGAGGTATATGGTTCTCGAGTTTTACCTAGACCACATCCTATGTATCTCGTTTTGCCTGATACCATTCTTGAAGATATTTCGACAATCTTTCCTGTCTGCTTGACCCTTAACTTGTTTGGATATTAATATGGTTTGATCAACCCAGTCTTGGGCCATTGTTACCTTTTATTTAATAGACAACTGAAATAGCCAAAACCCCGTTAACTGATTCTATATGATAACTGTAAATATTATTGTGTGATAGTGATGAGTACATTTTCTAGGGATTGGTTAGATTAAGCTTGTAGGACAAGTATGAGTGACTGACTATAGTAGACTTAGAAACCATTAAGAACGATTGCATTGATATTATAACTTGATGATAGGGTATCTAAGACGGAGTGACGAGATTGTAATAATATGACTATGGAATGAGGTTTAGAATCTTGTACTTAGGTTTAAGGGTTGAGCATTTGTAGGACCATGATGACCAAGTAATCATTGGTTATCGATAAGCAAATTACATATGATTGGAGGGTAGATCGATATGTAGAATGATATAGGATAAGTTAGAGGGAGATAAAAATTACGTACAAGATCGGAAGATATCAGTTAAAATAACAAGGAGTACCTCTCCATTGAACCCTATCACTCAATCTTATCGCAGGCTGTAGTGATACTCTAGTTCGAATACCACTACATAAACTCGACCTGTATGGGCCACCACTAAAAATGTGTCACGACTCGCATCCAGTGTAGGGGCACGAGAAGTAGGTACGTCCAGCCTACGCTGCAGTGTTAGCAGTAGAACGATGTTCTAGGTCACTATCTAAACAACAACTCATGCAATTATATAATGTACTTGTCAAAATCTCAACTCCAAATGGAGGACAAGTATAGATATAATGAAATCTCAATCACAGTCTAAGCATGATATAATAACACAGAAGTTTATAACTAAGACTAAATAACAACAACAAAACCAACTACTAAATAATAATAATCTCAAACAATCTCAAAACAAAACAATATCTCAACTTATTACAATTCAAGTTCTAAAACATGAAAACTAAACCAAGTCTACTAGCTAGTCTCCAGATCACTCCTGAGTGTCGGGGCCAAAGGTAGCTAAGCCATCTCTTACTCCAAGGTAAGTAGGGCAAATGTCCTCACGGCAATCATCTGTAATATTTTCGACAGGTCCAGTCAGGACAGGAACGAGCAAACTCATCTAAAAAACCCAAGTAAATGACAGAGAACTATAAAACAGTTATAGACAGTTTTATTGATGAACATGGTAGTTTATATTCAGGTGATGGTATAGAGAAACAGTTAAGATAGAAAGAAAGTAAGGTAACTAAAACAAGAGAAGAATCATGGCAATGAAGACTGTAAAATAAGATTCTAGCTGAACTAGAGTAACATGATAAGTCCAGACAATAAATGTAAGACAAGTGTAAATACAATGTAAATCCAGTACGAGATGAATCTAATACAAGATGAATCCAGTACAAGATGATTCTAGTCAATGATCAAGAATCCAGGTGAGACCAGCTATATTCTAATAGTATGTTTTAAAATACCGAGATTGACATGTAAACGGCTGTAGGTATCAGGCACATCACACACTCGGCCAAGTATGGGATGGCTATGCTTCTAGTAGATCCCAGTTTGGAGATTCCAGATTTGGGGTATGTCTACATGTCTTACTCAATATTTTTTTGCCCCACAATACAAGTGAATCCAGAATTCGATACAAAAATCGAGATGAGTCCATCCAAACATGATGATACCAGTAATGATTCCAGTAATAGAAGCCAAACATGATGATACCAGCAATGATTCCAGTAATATAGGCCAGACAAGATGGTATGTGTGTCGCATACATGATCCAGAAATATTCATACGTGTTATAATAGAGAATCACATAAAACTAACTAGAACTAAAGTACAGTAATTGACAAGTAAATGAGAAAACTATCAGAGAATGTACTCGCCTGATACCCTGAACAGCTGATATAAAAAGAAGGCCAACTGGAGTCACAAAGTCCTAGTTAGAGCAACACAGGTTATAAAGAGTTCAATTTATATGGTAATTGAAATTATAATGCAATCTACATGAGTCTAAGTCAATATAGGTCAAAGTCAACTCTTTGTCAACTCTGGTCAACTATAAAGTCAAACTAGGTCAACTCTAGTCAACTATGGTCAAACTAGCTAGGGTTTGATCAATAATGGTCAACTAGTCTAGGTTAGTCAATTTTAGGTCTAAACAAACTAAGTCTATGCAAATCAAGTATCCAAGATAGCTACTAACTCATAGCCTAAGTCAATTGCTAAACCAAGCACAAAACTAAACCATAAGCTAACAAGGCACACAAACTTAGTCATATAATGTATATATATTATTCACATTCACATATTCATATACATAGATATATATATAAGAAAGCTATATATATATAGGTACATACATATATATAGAGAGAGAGAGAAGGAGAGGTAAAAGAGTAAGTGAGTGTGTGTGTGTTTGGCATGTGTGTGAAAGGATATATGTTAATGTTCTCAGATTTAGTGATAGGTAGGTGTATGTGACATGGAATACATGGTGTCAAAGGGTGTATGAATGCATGTGTGTAAAAGGTTATAGGTTAACTCGGTTTATAGAAATGCATACATATATACTTATAATGCATACATCCATACATATATATCATGTATACATACATACATTGCATACATGCCTACATACATATCATATATGCATACTTGCATTCTTTATGCACCTATACATACATACATAGATGTATACATACATATTTGAATACATTATATACTTGCATACATTATATTCATATATGCATACTCTACATTATATTACATTCATTCCTGCATACATGCATATATATAATATATGCATACAAACTCATATATTTAACTCAAAATATATGTGAATACATAAATTACATTACTTTAACACATATATATATCATTCATTTATATTCCATATACATGCATACTTCAGTTTATGCATTATATCCATTCACATATCATTAAGTTGCATACATATACTTATTTTTATTACATACATGTCATTTATGCATATTACATACTTACATGCATCTATACATTATATACATTGTATACAACATGTAAAAATAGAAGAAAGAAAAAAGGGGGAAAACTGAAATAGAAAGGAAAAGGAAAGGAAAAATGTAAGAAAAAGGTAAAACAGTGGACATATACATGCTTGCATCATATATTCTACATTACCATAAATGCTATCATTATATATTGCATTATATTATGTATACATTATGCATTCATATCTATCATTACATGTATACCTTGCATTCGTATCTAGCATTCATTATATACTTTCATGCATACATTGTATATTATTCTTTCATTCATGCATTTATGCATTGCTTACATACATTACATTGATTGTATTCCTACATGCTTACATTCAATCATATATATACATTAATATAAACAGGATACATATCACATATATATCATTTCATTCATCTGACATATCATGCATTACATACTCTACATTCATTTAATATCCATACTATATAGGCTCATAGGTTACACAAAATGCCTATGTCGTATAGTCACTCTTCTACTTAAAACCAATATTGAACCAAATGGGCCTTCACTAAATTCTAGAATTAAAGTATGTCGTATCCCTTCGTGTTAGCTTTTCAAAACTTCAAACGGATAGCATTTTCGTGTCCGGAAGTTCCGGAATCGAAAAAATACCGAAACGCGTTTATCATTCGGACAGCTGACACTCAAATAGTTTTACAGAAAGTTCCAGAAAGAATTTGGCTTATTAAAATATATATTTGGAAATCTAACTTCAATACGGTTCTTTTAAAAAAAGAGAAGATTAATCGGAGTTCTAAGCTAAAAGTTATGACATTTCTAATTTGCTTTGGTTAATAAAAACGTGGATGAATATTATGACGAATTTGAGTTGTTTTGGACAAAAGAAACACATGTAGGCCAAGATACTTTGATACCAACATAGGTATCCAAATAAACTCATTCTTACCATCCTAACTAAGATCAATCCACTCTCTAACCATTATAAAATTGAATTTAAATGTCTATTTAAACTATTAGCATACATACATACACATGGGGTGTCCTAATTTAGGATCTATCAAGTAGGACACAAGACACATATCTAAAATCCTCAAGAGAGATCCAAATGGCCTCAAATTTGAATCTAAATGGGTACATACATGGGGGTGGATCCTATGGATTTAAAACTAACTAATATGCATAGAAAATCAATTTAGACGGTTGGTTTGACCTATTGAGAGTGAAATCCCAATAATACTCCCAAGGACACGGCTCCGACACGAAGATCTTCCAAAAAGGACACTCCTCCTTGCACTTTGATCCAAATCTTTGCTAGCACCATCCATTTGTAGTATGAGAAGGTTGGATGGAAGTTTTGGTGGAGGGATGTAAGGATTTGGAGATTAAACTAAAGAGGGAAGCTCTCTAATTTGGGGACGAAACTTTGTGAAAGAAAAGAGACAAGATGGAATGAAATGAAAGAAAGGGAGGCTAACCTAGCTATAGTGGCTGCCACTAAACCCTATTTGGGTCTTGGGTGAAAGCCCAATAAGGCCTCAACTAGTCCTCTTAGTTAATTTTAAGTTAGGTTCAAGTTTGGGATCAAAAGGGTTAAATTTAAGCCTCTAACTTAACCAATCTAACAAGTGGGATTAGTCTAAAATCACTAACTTAATTAGTGGGGTTCGTGGGCCATAACTAACTAATCTTGGGATCCCGTCTACAGTCTAAGCTACCCAGGTCACTAACACAAGTCGGAACGAAACGAAACTCAAATCCGACTAAACAAATCTCGTAAAATTAATATTAAAATATAAAAATTCCCAAAATATTAAAATATAAAAAATGACCAAAATCATAATACATCAATTTAAATATTATTAAAATAATCTAAAATTCTTCAATTAATCAAAATTTTAAATAATTCAAATATCACAAAATGACCAAAATATCCTTAGCCTAAAAAGTTATAAATAGTCATTCTAATCACATGGTTAGGTCTCCATGGTCATGGTTAGTCTCTAGGCTTAATAGTTCTAGGGTTCACTAGCTAACACATCAAAATTATAATTCACCAATTTTAAATTGTATTAAATTAATTAAAAATACCCATAAATCATAAATCCTATTATTAAATAATAAACTTTTACAAAAGTTCAAAATTACTCTTATTTGGAAAACTGGGTGTTACAAGTCTACCCCCTTAGAAGAATTTTGTCCTCGAAATTAAGATGGTCGTACTCCTTCTAGGTTAAACCCCCAACAATCAAGATCAAGAAAACTATATCTAAAACAAGTAAACTGTGGTCCTACTGGTCGTGATATCCCGGTCTTGATCAGGGTCACTATACTATCTATCACAGCACAAAACATCCTGATAGGTACTAATGGAATCACACGACAAGGTGGAAAGAAGAAAAAAATACACAGACCTGCTAACCCGTCACCCGTAGCGTCGGTCTACTCGACTGTCAGCGCAAAAATCCTGCCACTCTGGGGTATATCCCTCTGATGGTACGGGACACGTGTGCTGCACTACAGGTGGCCTAGCTCCCTCTATCTAATCCCATGATACTTAAGTAACATCCACACTGATATTCCATTCCATCATACTAGGGCACCATCAATATGGTATCTATTCTGAAATCTGATAATCATACCCGTCTATCCAAAACCATGTTACCAGAATCCTCGTTATGCGAGTAAGTACAACAGCGATAATCCATAGAGTCCGCAACTAAGGTACATATCTCTAGAATCATGGTATTTAAAATTTTTGCACTGCCGCTAGCTTGGCTGCAAAAACTTTAAATTCTCACACCCGAGAAATACATCCAAAATCAGACTCTATCTCATCGCCAAACCAGCTAAAATGGCTGTAGAAGACTCTAGATTCCATGACTGAGGCAACCTAGCACATAATGTTATCATGGTAGAAAATCAAGTCAATAATGAATACCAATAATCAAATTCAACGATGAACAAGGAGTAGACAGAAAATGTCGGAATCGAATTTTGAGATAGTTTATAATGAGATTCTTAAGGGTCATCCCAGAAATCTTCTCAAGTAGTCCTAACTGTGATTGAGTACCTCTCCGTTGAAGCCTATCGCTCAATCTTATCACAGGTTGTAGTGATACTCTAGTTCGAATATCACTACATAAACTCGACCTGCATGGGCCACCACTAAAAACGTGTCACGACCTGCACCCAATGTAGGGGCACGAGAAGTGGGTACGTCCAGCCTACGCCGCAGTATCGGCAGTAGAACGTTGTTCTAGTTTACTATCTAAACAACAACTCATACAATTATATAATGTACTTATCAAAATCTCAACTCCGAACGTTGGACAATTATAGATATAATGAAATCTCAATCATAGTCTAAGCACGATATGATAACACATAAGTTTATAACTAAGACTAAATAACAACAACAAAATCAACTACTAAATAATAATAATCTCAAACAATCTCAAAACAAAATAATATCTCAACTTATTACAATTCAAGTTCTAAAACATGAAAACTAAAACAAGTCTTCTAGCTAGTCTCCCGAACACTCCTGAGTGTCAGGGCCAAAGGTAGCTAAGCCATCTCCTACTCCAAGGCAAGTAGGGCAAATATCCTTAGGGCAATCATCTGTAATATTTTTAACAGGTCCAGTCAGGACAGGAACGAGCACAACTCATCTAGAAAATCCAAGTAAATGATAGAGAACTATAAAGCAATTAAAGTCAGTTTTATTGTTGAACATGGTAGTTTATATTCAGGTGATGGTATAGAGAAACATTAAGATACAAGGAAAGTAAGGTAACTAAAACAAGAGAAAAATTATGGCAATGAAGACTATAAAATAAGATTCTAGCTGAACTAGAGTAACATGATAAATCCAGACAGTAAATGTAAGACAAGTGTAAATCTAATGTAAATCCAGTACGAGATGAATCTAATACAAGATGAATCCAGTATAAGATGATTCTAGTCAGTGATTAAGAATCCAGGTAAGACCAGCTATATTCTAACAGTGTATTTTAAAATACCGAGATCGACATGTAAATGGCTGTAGGTATCAGGCACATCACACACTCGGCCAAGTGTGGGATGGCTATGCTTTCAGTAAATTCCAGTTTGGAGATTCTAGATTTGGGATATGTCTACATGTCTTACTCAATATTTTCCTGTCCCGCAATACAAGTGAATCCAGAATTCGATACAAGAATCGAGATGAGTCCAATCAAACATGATGATACCAGCAATGATTCCAGAATGATTCCAGTAATAGAAGCCAAACAAGATGATACCAGCAATGATTCCAGTAATAGAGGCCAGACAAGATAGTTTTTCTGTCGCATACATGAATCCAGAAATATCCATACGTGTTGTAACATAGAATCACATAAAACTAACTATAACTGAAGTACAGTAATTGACAAGTAAATGAGAGAACTATCAGAGAATGTTCTCGCCTGATACCCTGAGCAGCTGATATAAAAGATGGCCAACTGGAGTCACAGAGTCCTAGTTAGAGCAACACAGGCTATAAAGACTTCAATTTATATGATAATTGAAATTATAATGTAATCTACATGAGTCTAAGTCAATCTATGTCAAAGTCAACTCTTGATCAACTCTGGTCAACTATAAAGTCAAACTAGGTCAACTATAGTCAACTGTGGTCAAACTAGCTAGGGTTGGGTCAACAATGGTTAACTAGTCTAGGTTAGTCAATTCTAGGTCTAAACAAACTAAGTCTATGCAAATCAAGTATCCAAGATAGCTACTAACTCATAGCCTAAGTTACTTGCTAAACCAAGCACAAAACTAAACCATAAGCTAACAAGGCACACAAACTTAGTCATATAATGTATATATATTATTCACATTCACATATTCATATACATAGATATATATAAGAAAGCTATATATATAGGTACATACATATACATATATATATATATATATAGAGAGAGAAGAGAGGTAAAAGAGTAAGTGAGTGTGTGTGTGTGTGTATGTGTGTGTGTGTGTGTGTGTTTGGCACGTGTGTGAAAGGATATGTGTTAATGTTCTCAGATTTAGTGATAGGTAGGTGTATGTGACATGGGATATATGGTGTCAAAGAGTGTATGAATGCATGCGTGTAAAAGGTTATAGGTTAACTCAGTTTATAGAAATACATACATACATACTTACATTGCATACATGCATACATACATATCATGTATACATACATATATTACATACATGCCTATATACATATCATATATGCATACTTGCATTCATTTATGCACCTATATATACATACATAGATGCATACATACATATTTGAATACATTATATACTTGCATACATTATATTCATATATACATACTCTACATTATATTACATTCATTCATGCATACATGCATACATATAATATATGCATACAAACTCATATATTTAACTTAAAATATATGTGAATACATAGATTACATTACCTTAACACATATATATATCATTCATTCATATCACATATACATGCATACTTCAGTTCATGTATTATATCCATCACATATCATTAAGTTGTATACATATACTTATTTTTATTACATACATGTCATTCATGCATATTACATACTTATATGTATCTATATATTATATACATTGTATACAACATGTAAAAATAGAAGAGAAAAAAAAGGGAAAAACTGAAATGGAAAGGGAAGGGAAGGAAAAATGTAAGAAAAAGGTAAAACAGTGGACATATACATGCTTGCATCATATATTCTACATTACCATACATGTTATCATTATATATTGCATTATATTATGTATACATTATGCATTCATATCAATCATTATATGTATACCTTGCATTCGTATCTAGCATCATTATATACTTTCATGCATACATTGTATATCATTCTTTCATTCATGCATTTATGCATTGCTTACATACATTACATTGATTGTATTCCTACATGCTTGCATTCAACCATATATATATTAATGTAAAGAGGATACATATCATATATATATCATTTCATTCATCTGACATATCATGCATTACATACTCTACCTTCATTTAAAATCCATACTACATAGACTCATAGGTTATACAAAATGCCTATGTCGTATAGTCACTCTTCTACTTAAAACTAATACTGTATCAATTGTGCCTTCACTAAATTCTACAATTAAAGTATGTCGTAGCCCTTTGTGTTAACTTTCTGAAACTTCAAACGGATCGCATTTTTGTGTCCGAAAGCTCCCGGAATCGTGAAAACACCGAAACGCATTTGTCTTTCGGATAACTGACACTCAAATAGTTTTACAGAAAGTTCTAGAAAGAATTTGGCTACTAAAATATATTTTTGAAATCTAACTTCGATACGGTTCTTTTAAAAAAACGGAAGATTAATCAGAGTTCTAAGCTAAAAGTTATGACATTTCTAAGTTGCTTCGGTTATAATAACGTGGATGAATATTATGACGAATTTGAGTTGTTTTGGACAAAAGAAACACATGTAGGCGAAGATACTTGGATACCAACATAGGTATCCAAATGAAACTCATTCTAACCATCCTAACTAAGATCAATCCACTCTCTAACCATTCTAAAACTGAATTTAAATATCTATTTAAACTATTAGCATACATACATACACATGGGGTGTCCTAATTTGGGATCTATCAAGTAGGACAAAAGACACATATCTAAAATTCTCAAGAGAGCTCCAAATGGCCTCAAATTTGAATCTAAATGGGGTACATGTATGGGGGTGGATCCTGTAGATTCAAAGCTAACTAATATGCATAAAAAATCAATTTAGAGGGTTGGTTTTACCTATTGGGAGTGGAATCCCAATGATACTCCCAAGGACACGGCTCCGACACGAAGATCTTCCAAAAAGGACACTTCTCCTTGCACTTTGCTCCAAATCTTTGCTAGCACCCTCCATTGGTAGTATAAGAAGGTTGGATGGAAGTTTTGGTGGTGGGATGTAAGGATTTGGAGATTAAATCAAAGAGAAAAGCTCTCTAGTTTGGGGAAGAACACTTTGTGAAGGAAAAGAGGCAAGATGGAATAAAATGAAAGGAAGGGAGGCTAACCTAGCTATAGTGGCTGCCATTAAACCATATTTGAGCCTTGGGGGAAAGCCCAATAAGGCCTCAACTAGTCCTCTTGGTTAATTTTAAGTTAGGTTCAAGTTTGGGATCAAAATGGTTAAATTTAAGCCTCTAACTTAACCAATCTAACAAGTGGGATTAGTCTAAACTCACTAACTTAATTAGTAGGATTTGTAGGCCATAACTAACTAATCTTGGGATCCCGTCTACAGTCTAAGCTACCCAGGTCACTAACATAAGTCGGAACGAAACGAAACTCAAACCCGACTAAACAAATCCCGTAAAATCAATATTAAAATATAAAAATTCCCAAAATATTAAAATATAAAAATGACCAAAATTATAATACATCAATTTAAATATTATTAAAATAATCTAAAATTCATCAATTAATTAAAATCTTAAATAATTTAAAAATCACAAAATGACCAAAATACCCTTAGCCAAAAAAGTTATAGATAGTCATTATAATCACATGGTTAGGTCCCTATGGTCATGGTTAGTCTCTAGGCTCAACAGTTCTAGGGTTCACTAGCTAACACATCAAAATTATAATTCACCAATTTTAAATAGTATTAAATTAATTAAAAATTCCTATAAATCATAAATCCTATTATTAAATAATAAACTTTTACAAAGGTTCAAAATTACCCTTATTTGGAAAACTGGGTGTTACATTGTGCCACCACGACCATACCCTCGCGACTACGAGGCTCCGACGACCTCCCCTTAACAGCAGCCAACCTTCCCAACGCGCAGCGTAGGCAATTCGTGTGTTTCGTACGAGATCCTGTCGTGACGCACGAGATTTGAAGTCCAGAATCGTTCCTCGGGACAGCAACTTTATGCATATTTTTTAAGAAATTTGACTGTTGTATCGATGAACTCTTTGTTCCATTACAATCTTGGCATATACCTCTACCTTTATCTCAACTTTCAACCGTTAATTCGATCGTTTGATAGATCAAAACTGGCCGCCAAGTTGACCATTTAAATTGCGTATATTTTGGACAACTTTATGGAGCCAACTTCGTGGACTTGTATCTCTGCCATCGTAATTCCTTTTGATGCTCTACCAGTTCCTGTGTACAGCTAGTATAACCAACTTCTTGCCTTTAAAGTTTCGTATCATTGTGAGCTCCTTTGATTGGTTGAATTTGACGCCAAAGTTGGTCGTCCGAATTCGTAATTTTGAACTTGTAAAATTCCAATTTTGAATCCAGGACTCCGAATTTTAGTTCTGATACCACCAGTAGACTCGTGGCATTGTTCTAGCATGAATTCATATATAATTTGCTGTGTTTGGAGGACATCGGCCCCGACACGCATTTCGGTGCAAGGTGGGCCCCAAAGTCCGGGTTAACGGACCATTTTGAGATCGACTCATCGGAATCCAATTTTGGATATATCGTTAGTTTCGTATCTTCATTCTGGACACGTTGACATATACTTTGTTAGGTTTAGTGGACATTGGTACCGGCACTCATTTTCGTGCAGACCGGATTCAAAATGTCCGGGTCAATGTGTCATTTTTAGATAGGCTCATCGGAATCCAATTTCGGATATACCGTTGGGTTCGTATCGTCATTCTGAACACGTATACATATAAATTTCTAGGTTTAGTAGACTTTTATTCTAGCACGTTTTTCGGTGCAAAGTGGATCCAACGACGGACATCATTTTGATCCGAAATTACTATTTTGCTTTTGTGCCCAAATTGGACTTATGATTAGGCTATCCTAGCTAATTTGACCATTTTGGACACGTTGGTAATATTTGTTTTCTCATCCGATGACATCTGTGGATTTTTCCTTATGTTTTACCGTTAAATTATAATTAATTCTTATTATGTTCGTATTTCGAAATCCGTGCATCAGAACCGAGATCAGTCAATTCAAGTGATCTTACATCATTGAAATTGACAAGATGACCACGTGGATCGCTATGATATGATTGTTAACCTTACGATTGATTATCTTGACTCGATTTGTGTGTCGTAGGTCTCGATGTACGAATAACGAGGTACAAACTTGATATTTAATAACCTATAGCTTGAAATTTATATTATTAGTATCTATATGTATATAATTGGATTTTTTAAAACTCTAAAATGATCTTTGAGTTTCTAAGGACTCTAAGTGTTGGTTATAGGCTTAGTGTCACCCCATATTGGTCTACTATACTAGGTTATCATTTAGTTAGGTGTCTAGTTAGAAGTCATGTCGCACCACTAGTGTTAGAGTCTTGAACATAGAATAGGAACTGAGATTATTATACCATTTTTGATAGTGACAGGACACTAGGCTTCTTCCTCTGCATTTCTATTTCATTGCCTTGCTCGAGGCAAGTACAAACTATAAATTTTACTTACAGCATATGATAATGAACTATGTATGAACAATATCTATATAGCTATTTATAACTGAAATCATATCTCACATGTTTCTATATACCTTCCATATGCTTCACATGTTTCAAACTGTTCTTAGTATCTTTCACATGTTTATAACTTGGGGTAGGGGAAACTGCTATTTGATACGTGATCAGACCCCTTTACATGTAGCTAGCTCGGTTGCATCTCATGCACCCTTGCCGTAGGCCTTTTATCCTGCATATTTGTACGTACGTATATTTATGCTTGTAGACTTGTACGTATGTACATTTTATTACATGTAGACTTGTACACCGGTACATTTTATACCTATTGCCTGATCATGTACCTGCTAGAGTTTCAAACATTATATGTACATGTGTCGCCATGACAAATGTATTTACTACATGATAGACTTGGATATGCCATGTTTCTTTTATCACATCTCTTTTCATTCCATGCTCAGTATATTTAGTTCGTAGAACTAGTACTTGCTCCCTTTTTGACAGAAAAATGTTGTAGGATACTTTCTGAGGAAGAGTTGCTCTGTGATCCTTACTATGGGCCCACTGTAGAGGACCAGGTCATTGCTTCTGAGGAAGTCCCCACAGGAAATCTCGCTTGGTAGTTTTGCTTAGAATCCTTTTTGACTTAGTTGTTGAACTGTTTAAACTCTATCTTTTGGTCACTGGACTTTGTCTCCAGGTTAATACCTTGGAATTGTAACAACTAAATCTAAAATCATTTTACTTTCGCTTATAGATGCTGTGTTGTGATAAACCTTTGAAGTGTGATATTAGAACTGTTAGTATCTTAGCTTCATTACTGTCTTTACTTAGAACAGCTTAATACGCTATAACACAAGCGTAGGTTGCGCATGGCTCGGCCCGGCCCAACAATTTGGGTAGCGGGTCGTGACAAAAAGTATGGGGATCCATCTAGACTTTTAGTTCAACAGTTTACAAATAATGTCGAAGTGAATTAATTCCATTGGTATGGGGGGCCCATTAGTCCTTATTGAATGGTTTTCTTGCGGCTTTTCCTATAAGACAATGCTCACAAGTTGACATCTCAACCTTGGTCACCAAGTCCAATAGTCCGACCTTATCTAATCTAGTTAGCCTGTCCTTTTTGATGTATCTTACTCTATTGTTCCATGTGTTACAATCGATTATGAATTTAAGGCATAAGAAGAACCATCAATAATCATTAAACTAATTTTCAAAGAACCAATACCATATAAAGTCCTGTAAAAATAGCTAGCAAAATTAACAGTAAATCTAATATAAAATCCTAAAAATAGAAGTGTAGTGACTGAAAGTAGGTTGTGTCAAATCCCTGGTGCATGAAGTAGATCATAAAGGATTCAAAATTGTCCCTGACGAGTCTTCGATTGGTATGTCCTGATGCCCAACACCTCAATGTATACATGGTTTCCTATGTATACTTTTTTCTCCAATTAGGTACCTAATGGTACTCTATAAACCCATCTCGATATGTCGCTATATGGTCGGTGATACCGGAATCAAAACCCATGAAAGAGAAGAAATAGTAACTACTAAAGCTAGCAAACAAACTGTTATGAGAGAAGGATTCAGGCATATCTTTGGCTTCGGACAATTCTGAGCATAGTGGCATTTTCGGCCATACTTGAAATGCTTTACTTTCTTTTAGCTCTTCATACAACCTCGCTTACCTCTACTAGAAGGTTTAGATTCAAATGTATCTACTTTTTCTTCCCATTCGTGCGTCTTTTGCTATCACTACAAGAAATCAGGGTATCTTGCAACGGTAAAAAAAACCATTGCAAAAATAATATAATCCATTGCAAAATCATTCTGCAACAGTTATTGGAACCATTGTAAATTCGAGCGTTGCAGATTCCTCTTGCAACAGTTATAGAAGGTTTTTGCAACATTTTTATAAATAGTTACAAATAACGTATTATGCAACGGGTCTCACGTCAATGCATAACGTTTACATAGTGTTGTCAATAATATATTTGGCAACGATTTACAAATCATTTTAAATATTGAGTAAAGCACGATGGTTGATAACTGTTGCCTAAAATATTTCATGCAACGGTTAAAAATTGTTGCGGATAATAGGCAACGGTCAATAAAAAATACTTTTTTTTCCTCCAACAAGGCTCGAACTCCCAACCTCCTGGATCACATGCCTCCACTCTACCACTAGGCTACAGTCTCATTTGTATATAAATACTTATATATATAATATATATGTACTTATATCATTTTCATCAATTGAAGCTTTTGGATCGATGTTAAATATATTATCTAATTTTTTTGTTAGCGAACAAGGAACCAATTAATACGAGTAATTCTAATGATTAAATCTCTATTGTGTATAAATAAAATTCAAATTGGACATTGAATTTGCAACGACTATAAATAAACTGTTACAAGATCAATATTTTGTAATAGTTGTTTATTCTTTTCACAATGGTTATCGTAAACGTTGTTATTAAACAAAAAATTACAACTGGTAGCATAAATCGTTGCACAATCATTACAAATAATAAGCCCACTCACAACAGGTTGCAAAAATTGTTGCACAACTGTTGCTAACAATGAGCCTTTTATAAGGCTTTATGTAATCGTTGCAAAATATTAATAAATTTGTAACAAATACTTAAAACCCTTGCATAACCGTTGTCCATTCAACTCGCTTTGACAACACTTTTATAAAATTGTTGCTTGACCGTTGTAATAAAAAAAAATGTTTAGCAAGTGTTTATGAACCGTTGTAAAAAATATATTAGGCAATGGTTAATCTATAACCATTGCAAATATATTTAATTTAGAAACAGTTATTTCAACCGTTACGTAACTGTTGCAAATTATAGTTCCAGCAACATTCATAAAAGTGTTGCACTAAAACCATTGCAAAATAGGGGTATTTTTTCTAGTGTGTGTTGTCCGCAAGCTGCATGCTGGACGTTTGCCTTAGAACCAATACAGCTTTGGGCTTATGCATCTCAATGTGTTTAACCTCTAGCTCGAATTTCTCTCGAATGTCATATAAATTATTTACGTCTGACGATTTAGTCATCAATTATTTCATATTTTTCCATGAAGCATGAAGAGAACACTACCAAAATAAGTCATATCAGCGACGTATTTAGCGACTCCAAGATAGAACATCGCTAATTTTTGGGGGTTTAGCGACGTTTAACTAAGACGTCTCTGTTTGTCGCCAACAGCGACGTCTAGCGACTACAATTTGTTAAATGGGAACCTGCGTCACAAGTTTGTCGGTACACGTCGCTGATGTAGCGACGTGTAGCGACGCAATTTAAGCGACGTCGCCGTTTATTAAATATCAGCGACGTTTAGCGACGTCCTTTTTGGATGTCGCTAAATGTTTTATATAGGCTGCAAGGGTTTCCTTTTCGATCATTCACAAATTTCTGCCCCAATGTTTCGCGCGCTCCTCCTCCGCGGCGCTCCTCCGGCGATTTCTCTCCTCCGGCCTCCTCCTCCTTCGCGGTGCTCCTCCGGCGATCTCCCTCCTCCTGCCTCCTCCTCCTCCTCCTCCTCCTCCTCCTCCTCCTCCTTCCTCAGGTAGCTCCTCCTCAGGTAACTCTCCCATGTCCCCGCTTTCCAGTTTCTCCTCGTCTTCTAGCTCTCTCTCTCGCTTCTAGTTCATGTCCACGAGAGCGTGAACTTGCTGCGGGGGATACGAGACTCACAGTGGACTCGCTGCGGGGGACACGAGAGCGTGGACTCGCTTCTAGTTCGTGTGACACCTATTTTGTTGGTTTGGACACGTCGTGTCCTACAGTGTGGACACGAGACTCACAGTGTGACACCTATATACTGATACTGGGAGTTTTTTGGGCATATCAACTGTCAATTTGATATTTTGCTTGGATTCGAATTCCAATTTAGGGTTCGAGCCCTATTTACTGATACTGGGAGTTTTTTGGGCATTTTTAGGGTTTTGAAATGATGAATAAATTGACTAATAATTATTATCGAGCCCTATAAAATTTTAGCTATGTCATGAAGGATGGATACTAATCCTGTGAATGAATGAGTTTTCTCCTAAGTATTCTCGACAGTTGAGTATGATTTAGCTCACTAACATTACTAAAATATGGAATTATTAGTGTAGGGTATGTTGGTCAAGTTTTGGCAGAGTTGGGATATGATAGTATGCATGTTATAATTAACAAGGAATGCTGTTGACACCAAATATTGTACGACAGGTTACTTGAGTAACCTAGAATGTTTTACCTACTAAAATAAATGGTTTGGGCAAGGGTGTGTATAGGTTTGTCATCAGATGGTATGGGATTTTGCCTGCCAAGTTCTGAACAGCAGTCCAGGCTGCCTGCTTAGTTGAAAGTCTTAATTAGACTTTTTGTTCAGTACCATTCGACTGAATTAAGTTGACCTGAATACCATATTTTAAATCCTAAATCTAAGTCTGCCTGCTGTTCAATTCATGACAGGTTATCTTGTTAACAATAAATGCCTTCCTTTTTAATATGTGTGAAACTCAGAGGTAGGATAAATCCAGTATAAATTAGGGACTGTCATGTTCAGGCAGTTGGTACCAGTGTTTAAGACTAGTTTGATTTGTATAATTTAATATTAAAGGCAGATAGGTAGGTCCTGTATGAGAGACTGGATACCTAGGTATGATGGCTTGGCTAGTTCATGATACCCACAGAAAATTTGTCTATTGATATGGACATAGATAAATTCCTATTGAAAAATGATATTGGAATAAGGATTTACCTGAGAATAGGCTTATCTGAACAGTGATATCAGTTAGCAACTATTTTCTGAGTTTGAATGTCAGGCATTTTGGAAAAATGGTGAGACATCGTGATCAGGACATAGTCCCTGCAGCCATTCGACTGGCGAGGCAGAAAATATGTAGCCGTAGATAAAGTTGACTGTCCTCCGACCCCCATCCCTCGGCAATGATGATACGACAACCTATCACTACATCTTTTAGTAGTATATAATATCTTAGTATTACATTTTGTGTGTTCATCTTATTGATTCTATTACATCCTTCAGATACTATATTCGATAAGAACATATACTACACCATATATACAGAACATAGATGATTCACACTAATGTATGCTAGAATAAATTTTGGGTTGTGTTCTGAGCCATCCATTCTAACACTTGACAAAAAATCGAATATAACCTTTTTATCTGCCATTCGACTGGCGAGACAGAAATCTATGTACGACATTTGCTATAAGAAATTTACATTAATCTACGGTACTACATCGTGATCAGGACATAGTCCCTGCAGCCATTCGACTGGCGAGACAGAAACTATGTAGCCGTAGATAAAGTTGACTGTCCTCCAACCCCCATCACTCGGCAATGATGATACGATAACCTATCACTACATCTTTTAGTAGTAGATAATGTCTTAGTATTACATTATGTGGGTTCATCTTGATTCTATTACATCCTTCAGATAATAGATTCGATAAGAACATATACTACACCATATGTACAGAACATAGATGATTCAAACTAATGTATGCTAGAATGAATTTTGGGTTGTGTTCTGAGCCATTCGTCCCACACTTGGCAATTATGCATGTGAAATATATCGTTGAAGAACATAAAACTTGTGGTCGTACAATCGTCACTTTCGTGCATCAATTCATGTCGGTCTTCACTTTCTGCGGTAATTATCTTAAAATAGATATGAATTACTATCTGCGGAACCGTTTGTGGATGTACTATCGTCATCCTGATGAATTATTATCTGTGTCAATCTTTGCAGAATTATCTTAAAATGGATATGAATTACTATCTGTGGAACCGTTTGTGGATGTCCAATCGTCATCCTGATGATATGTGCGGTGTGCAGGATAAATTTATACTGGGTGTAAAACAGTTCCTGCAATTTGCCAAGGCGTTCCCTCAGTACATGGACCGTACAAAAATTAAGTGTCCATGTGTGAGATATCGCAACTTGAAATATCATTCGGAAGTGGATGTGACATATCATTTGTATTCGAGGGGTTTTAAACCTAATTATTATCAGTGGACCGCACACGGAGAACTTGTGCCTTTAGCCTCCGAGCCGGAGCCTTATGTAGAGCCTTATGTAGATGTCCACGAGCATGCTGATTACGACCAAGGATGGACGAACATGGTTTTCGATGCTGCGGGGCCTAGTTTCGATCCGAACAATCAATATGCAGCTGAGGAGGCACCGAATGCCGATGCTGCAAAGTTCATGGAGTTGCTGGAGAATGCAAGGACTCCTTTATATCCTGGTTGTGATGACCATTCACCGTTGGAGGTGATCATAAGATTGTTGAGCATAAAATCAGATTTTAACATGTCTCAAGAATGCTACAACCGAATCCTGGAGTTAATTAAAGATATATTGTCGGAGGGTGGCAAGTTACCTAAAGACTTCTATCGATCCAAGAGAATGGTGAGATCGCTCTGGATGGGGTATGAAAAAATTGATGCATGTCGCAATGGATGAATGTTGTACTATAAGGACGACAAGGATGAAGACGCCTGTAGATTTTGTGGTGCCGATCGCTTCAAGACAACTAGTACAACAAGGACTTCTGGTGCACGCAAGCCAACAGATTCGATGCACTATTTGCCTTTGACGCTGCGGTTGCAGAGGTTGTTTATGGCAAAGGAGACAGCTGATAATATGAGTTGGCACAAGCGGGAACAAATAGATGGAGTACTGGATCATCCATCCGACGGGGAGGCATGGAAGCACTTTGATCGAGTGTATCCCGATTTTGCTTCGTAGCCGCGTAATGTCAGATTGGGGCTTTCCTCTTTGTTCTACTAAGTTGCTCGTCGATCGGCTTGAAAAGCAGGAGAAGGACATTGTAGTAATATTGTGTAAGCTTGAGAGGGTGTTCCCTCCTGGATTCTTTGACTTTATGGAGCATTTGTCAATTCATCTTTCATATGAGGCACGTGTTGGTGGGCCCGTCGGTTATCGATGGATGTACCCGTTCGAGCGCCATCTAAACCACCTGAAGAGGAAGGTGAAAAATAAGGCACGGGTCGAGGGTTCTATTTGTGAAGCCTATGTCCTTGAGGAGATTATAAACTTTTGTTCAATGTATTTCAAGCCTCATATTGCTACAAATAGAACAAGAGCTCCGAGGAACGACGATGGAGATATAGAATATAATGATGCATTATTGAAAGTCTTCAATGCTCTTGGAAAGCCTTCTGGAAAATTGAAAAAGAGATATTTGAACGATGAGGAACTAAAGGCTGCCCAGTTATATATATTACTCAACTGCGAGGAGGATGAAGTGGAAAAGCTAGAGTGGTAAGTGAAAATCTTCAACGTTCAAGTCATCTATTTGTTGATTACGTTATTATAATTTAACGAGTATATCTCGATATTTATTGATTTTTAGCAAATTTAATGATGATGTGAGGTCAAGTAGACCGTACATTGCAGATGAAGAAGTAGAAGAAGAAATGAGACTTTATTTTCCGTCTTGGTTGACTGCATATGTACATAAGAAGCTAGTTATAATCTTCCTCCATTCACAACTGCACAAGAAATAACTTAACATTAAACTTAATTTTGTATCTTCTCGTGTTTAGGTCGATCGTTCGGACGTCATCCTTGAGAATGAATCTATTAGAACTCTTGCCAAGGGACCAATTTATGCCGTCAAAATATGGCCAAGTTATTGCATGAATGGTTTTAAGTTCAAGTCAACAAATGCTCCCATCAGAGATAGCTTCCTGGATCTTGATTCCACAAAAAATAGTTGCTTGTGTATCAAATCTACAAACTACAAAGATGTCACTCCAGGCAATGATTTCTATGGCGTCTTACGGAAGATCGTGGAATTGACGTACAACTATGGCATAGAGCCTGCACAAGATCGTGTTGTTCAAAGTTGATTGGTTCGATCCCATACAAGATCAAGGATGGAAAATTGACAAGCATGGTCTTGTGGATATTAACTACCGTCGTCGATACCAAGGATACAAACCATTTATCCTAGCAAGTCAAGCTCAACTCGTATATTTTACAACATATCCTAGACGGGGAACAACGAGGTACGATCGGTGGGCAGTATGCAAGACAAAAGCCAGAAATACCTACAACGTCGACAAAATGGCTTATCAGGAGGACAAGCTGCCTCTTGTACCAAATACAGTTGATGTCGACTCAGCAGAAGTTCCCCATTCAATATCTACTTGTGTAGAAGAGGTACAAGTATCCGAAGGGGAAGACGAAGGAGATGCTAGTGACGATGAGGAGGAAGAGGATGAGGAGGAGGAGGAGGAGGAGGCAAACGAAGAAGATGAATTTTCAGAGAATGATTGAGAAACTGTGATTTTGATGTATTCATATTTCTGTAATCTTAAATTATGAACTATAATCATTTCTATTAGTATTCAGATTTTTGAAAACTTAAATTATAAACTCCAATGTATACAGATATTTCTAAACTGTCATTGTATTTATTTATATTTTTAATCATATGTTATTATCAGCATGGCAGGACGACGCGGAGGCACCTCAGGACGACGCGGAGATAGGTCATGACGAGTCGTGTCCTTAAGTGGGCAGAGAGCTCTGTTACCAGAGGATGGCTTCGGACCATCATCTGACCCGAGCACTCCACTGTACCATACGGTCGTAGGTCCGCGTGGCAGTACACCTGCGATGAGCAGTTCCAGGCTTGCTGATCATACTCCTTCCCCTAGCCTTCCTATCGCTGACAGCAGCATGACGGGTGGGGAGCAGGTGGAGGAGGTAGTCCCTACTCCCGCCCGGGCGGATCCATACCAGAGCGACCCTCCATGCGCACCTCAGGACGAGACGAGGATGGAGATTTGGGCCGACGGTCCTACGAAGTAAGTTAAATAAATAAATAAATATATATATATATATATATATATATATATATATATATATATATATATATATATATTCATTAATTATCGTTGTATACAGATATCGTCCCTCGTCGGTACAGAGAGCGTTGGGCTCCTTTCTAAGGTCCAACTATGGGGGTCCGTGGATCAACTACTCGGATGCCTCGGAAGAGAGGAAGGCATTCTGGTTTGCCCACTTCAAGGTAACTAAAGATAGTTAATTTAGTATGATTAATATAATTTTAAGCATTTTTTAGAACTTATTATTTTAATTTGTAATTCTTGTAGAGGAATTATTTTTATCCACCACACCGGACCGAGCAGATTGAGAGGCAGTTTCTTGCCGTCGCCGCCAAGTTGATCCGTGATGCAATTGACGATCAGAAAGCTCGTCAATGCTCCAGAAAACCGATTGCTGATTGGATCACGCCTGACCAGTGGACCACGATGAGGGCTCAATTTGAGGAGCCCCGGTACAGAAAGTGGTCGGAGAAGACGAAGGCGGCTAGGACGAGGATCGAAAAGTGGTGTGGTGGATCGATTCCTATGACAGAGCATTTCCGTCGTCTTCTATGTAATTTATTACAATATATAAGATTTTATTGATAGTGGAGAATATAATTATCTATTTTAATAAAGAATAAAATATAACAAACACGCAGGTACAGAGGGGTGAGGACGCAAACATGGTGATCGTATTCCTGGCTACCCATCGAAAGGACGGGAAGCTCATCGACGATCGGGCTACTCAGTGCTATGTAAGTACTAATTTAGATTTCGTTAATTTTTAACACAACTTGAAGAATATACAGATAACCATATAGTTAATAATAATTAAATACTTTAGACGTTTATTAGGCTAATTTAGGTAAGTACTGATTTATAGAGATGCACAATAATTTCTAGGACAAGTTTGTTAGGCTACTTGAGCGTGCGAGTGCTAGTGCACCGGCAGAGGGAGGGGTTGGTACATCGCAGCCCTCTCCGCCTCAGTCGGAGGACGAGCTCTGGAAGACCGTCGTTGGTGGTCTTTATAGAGGTACGTACTACGGTACGGGGTCCTACGGCACATTTGTTGCGACGCAGGCATCCAGGGCACCCTCTGCCAGTGCGCATTCACAGCCGTCATAGGTCGAGTCGTCCCGAGTCGAGAGTACCATTGCCTGCCAGATTGCTGAGCTGCGCGACGATATGCTGAGAAGGATTTCTGAGCAGCCAGGGTCTCAGGCACAAGGGGACGCTGCGTCGGTAACCGCATGCTTTAACTTGCTCGAGCGTACCGTGAGGGACGTACAGGGGACGCAGGAGTCTATTCACGACATCGTTACTAGGATAGCGGCTTGCATGGAGCAATGCAGCGCCAGACTGCTAGCCCTAGAGGAGACGCGGACGCACCCATCTCCAGCGGTTACACTGCCTCCTTCTCCAGCGGTTACACTGCCTCCTTCTACAGCGGTTGCATTGCCTCCTCCTTCATCGTCGTCGGTGGTTCTTACACCGGAGCAGTATGCTTACCTTCTTTCTAAGAGCGATGATGCTCCTCCTGATCAGCCGTAGTCGATATATATATATATATATATATATATATATATATATATATATATATATATATATATATATATATATATATATATATATTGTTGTGTGATGGCCCATTGTTGGGTCTTTTATGTGTTTATACATACATTATTCTTATGTGTAGCATTATGTTTGACATTGTTGTTACAATTTTTCATATATCTGTGTTGATTAATGAGATTGTGTTTCAAACGTGTTCGTGATTGTGTATCTGTGCTGTTTGATACTTTGTGTTCGTGATACACACCGTCGCTATTTGAAACTTTGTGTTCGTGATACACACCATCGCTGTTTGATACGCATTTGTGTTCGTGATTGTGTATCTGTGTTGTTTGATACTTTGTGTATCTGCTGCAAATATTGTAGGTGCTGCTGCAAATGCTGTATTTTTTATTTTTTTTTCAAAATTAGCGACGTTCAGCGACGTCCAGCGACGAAAGTTAACGTCGCTAAGTAAGTATCGGAACGTCGCTAACAGTGATGAATACCGTCGCTGATCGTCACTAAACGTCGCTACGTATGACGTCGCTAAACGTCGCAAGGTGTCGGTACTATAGCGACGTAATAACGTCGCAGAACGTCGCCATTTGGCTTTCAAGCCAGGTCAGCATCGATGCATGTAAAGTCTCTAAACGTCGCTAGGTGACGTCGGTAACTGCAGTCGTTTTACGTCGCAGGTAGTCGCTGAATTAGCGACGTGGATGCGTCGCTACGTGTCGTCGCAATAGCAACGTATTGCGACGTCGTGTTGTTTAGCGACTAGGTTAATCACGACAACGTCCAAACGTCGCTAAATACGTCGCTAATTGAAATTAGCGACGTATTTTTCCTATTTAGCGACGTCCTGCGACGTCGCTGATTTGACAGATTTTAGTAGTGGAATAGATGACAACTTGGACATGTTATTCATCGGACAGTAGACCTCGCTATCCCATATCATAGATGGAATGATGCGGAATGTGGCTCTATGTAATGGTTTTACTTCATCATGTACGAGTCAAACCTAGTCTGTGAGTACGTCCAAACCTTTACTTCAACGCTTCCCAAAGCTTCTATTTAGAGGTGTGGTCTTCGAACTCTCAAATTAGATCACCCTGCATTGCTACCTGCATGGTAAAGCATGTGAATTTGTCCTACGATAACCACTTTTGGTATGCCAGCTTAGTGTTTCTCCTGTGCTAGACCATAGTACCCTACTTTGGTTTTACCATCTCTTATTCAATTGTATTCAGGCTTTCAAGTTCGTTAAGCATGTATTGGATCTTGCGGTGCCATATATCATAGTTATTTTCATTTAGCTTCAACCCTTTGATAATCTCGACAAGTATTGATTTGGCAACCAACTAAAATATGCACAAGTATATTGGGTTAATTAAAAAAATTGAATGTCATAATTTCCCTTCACCTAATGAACTATTTCTCAAAATGAATCAACTTTTGAGGACGTAGGACTAGATTAAAGTATTGTAACCTAGAGCAAAATCTTCCATCCCCAAGTGTTCAAAAGCTTTGGGAAATCCTTCGTTTAGAATGGTTTGAATCCCATATGGAGTCATCCACATGTTTCAGTAACCATAATTAGACAATACGACTACAACAAATCTTCTATGTTTGCATTTAAGACTATGTGCATATTGCACAAATACAGTAAGGGTCGTGCTGAATAATTTTATCATAAACTCTCCACTTGTGTTGGACTTCACAAGCTTATCCATGAATTTAATAGTTCACCTGTACAATACGACTGGGCTATTTGAAGCCACTTGTACCCTTTCCAACATATTGAATGTAATAGTTCGTCATTTGGCTAAAGGGTCTATAGAAAAATCTAGCCTAGGTCTAGGCCTATTGTCACAAAAAAACAACATATACATGTTATAATCATGGCAACAAATACACAAAAACAAAAAACATTTATACAATTTCTATCACATATCGTAAGTCGGCACCTGCAGTACATGGTCAGTTATCAATCCAGAATGATAAGCCCAACCCATCTACTGGTGTCTTCGCATATTAGCTAAACGACAAATATCCAAAAATAATAAAAGAGTCCAAAGTCTAAATTAATGTATTTCTAGCACATCAATATAGCCAAACCTTAGGGTTTTCTATTCCTCGTGTGTTCTCTTCCAAACCTTAGGGTTTGCTTCTTCCGTCGTCCCACTTTTCCTGCACGACCTACTCCCATCCTTCTTCCTCATCCCTCTATACGACCTACTCCCAACCCTCTTCCTCATCCATCTACTCGCTGTTCATAGAATAGCTTCATACAGGGAAGTTGTCG
This sequence comes from Iris pallida, assembly GCA_029216955.1. NCBI lineage: Eukaryota > Viridiplantae > Streptophyta > Magnoliopsida > Asparagales > Iridaceae > Iris > Iris pallida. Next base: position 6,801,618 of record JANAVB010037819.1, on the reverse strand, counting down.
ATAAGATGGCAACCCTCTTCTCTCTCTAAGGACCGGCCAAGGTTGTTTTGCTCACATCCAGAGATAGCATGGTCGCAGAGCACTGGGCATCGACCATTGCAATCAAACCCTACTCCACTCAGAGATTCTTATGCTCCAAGATCGCCTCCATACTTAGGAAGATGTGGAAAATGTGCGATCTAGTTCAAGTTTCAGATCTCGACGTTGATGGTGGTACTTTCCTCGTCAAATTAGACTCCCCCAGTGCGGTAGATCGGGCTATAAACGAAGCGCCATGGAGCATAAATGATGAACTTCTAGCGGTTGAGAGATGCGATTCGGAGAAGCTGCCAGAGGAGTATGAGTTTTCTCGTGCTGAATTCTTGGTACAACTCCACAAGATCCCTCCTAAATTCCTTACCGCGCTGTTATGGCCAGAATTGTAGAAGCGCTGGGCATGCCTAGATCTACCCCCCCAAGGAATAAACCAAGTGTAAAACTTATGCGCGGATTAAAGTTCTCATTGATGTCTCTAAACCACTGAGAAAGCGTATATCTACTTCGGTCGATGGTCTTGACACGGGTGAAGTTATAGTTAAATATGAACGACTTCCTCGTATATGCACATTCTGTGCAAAGGTGGGTCACCTTTACAAAGCATGTAAAAATAAAGAAAGATTTCTCTCGTTAATCGATGACAAATGGACGGATGACGAGATAAAGAGGCTCCAAGACCTCCTTCAACCGCGTATAAAGGATGATGATTATAGTGCGGTGCCGACAATTCTTTCTGCTCGACGAAATCCTACTGAGCAAGTGAACGGGCGGGAGAATACATCGGGAAACACCACATCCGTGGAGGCGCCGATGAAGGTCCAGCAAACCTCCAGCCCAAACAGTATCCCAGGATTATCGGGATCTCAATATATCGAGAGGGAGGTTGAGACTCCTGTCGTTTTGATAAGGGCAACAAATAATATTCCTTGCAGCTGGCTAAGTACGTCCTACCACACAAGCGGGGAGCAAATCACCATAAGCAACCACCTGGTCAGGAGCCTAATGATGACTCTCATCATATATTCAATGATTCGGTAGTTAAGAACATAGTAGAATTTGTATAATCTACTACTCATGATCCTATGATGGTGGACCCATGGGAAAAGAGAGTTGAAGATACAGATAACCAATCCCCACCACGTGCTGAAGATATCTAGACCCATATCCACTCACAATTCCCATGCAAATCATTACTCTCCAATCATGCATCTCAGACCGTCCCATACTCAAAGATCTACTCTAATCCCGAGATTTCTCTATATTCGGCTGGCCAAATGGTCACCACAACATCTCTCCCATACTCAAATCCTGAGTTCATAGCCAATGAAGAAACATCAAGGGGATTCACTGTGCATACAGGTCAGACAATTAAAACTTCATGGAAGAGACGTGCTCGTAAACTCGTATATTCTACAGTGGTTACTGTTAGTGTCGGGGCTCAATTTTTCGATGGAAAACTGAGAATATGAAACAATTATAAAAACAATGTTTCAACACAACACTTCTAGGAAGGTTGCGCAAGTATAACGAAGATCTAAAAAGATATCGTTATGATATTACGAGAATCTAAAAAGATTTCGTAATTACAGCAGTGAAGAAGATGACAGGCGAAAGATGGAAGATGGCCTGCTGGGGTGAATGATCACCATTGCTCAAAGTTTTATTCGCCCTACACGAACAGCTTCCAGGAACCAGCAAGTTCGTCGGAGAACTTGGAACACTCCTGCTCTTCTGACTCCTCGGATGGATACGAACTCCCGTGCAAAAGCAACGCTGGTGCGCGCCTTTCCTCTCTCTCGAAGGCTGCTGGAATTCGCAAGCAAATTTCGATCAGAACTGTGTTAAAGAACACGTCTGAATTCTCTGTTTACTTGTGCTAAAAAATACTTCGTAAACTTTCTCTGGTGGCTTCTCTTTCTATTCTGTGTATAAGCCTTGAGAGAGAGGATGCCTTATATAGGCCCTGCAGCAACTGGTCGGTTGCCACAAAGTTAGGGACGTGGTAATAACCACCCCGAACATGTAGCAACCGCCCAGAACATGCAAACGCACGTTCTGCTGCCAACTGCGCACACCCAGCGCTCCTTGTACTCTGCACGACAGAGCGCGCACTGAACTGCGCACAATGCGCGCACTGTACGCACTGCGCACACCGCGCACGCAGTACAACCAGTGCGCCTGCGCAACCCGAGCAACCCAGTGCAACCCAGCGCAAACGATGCTGACGTGCTAAGTGCAAAGTGCGCCAACAAAATGCCACATTACGCCTCATGAGCCCATGAGCCCGAGCCCGAGCCCGAGTCCGAGTCCGAGTCCGAGTCGCTAAGTGTCACTACCACTTTTCTAGCTTGAGGGTATTTTGGTCATTTTCAAAATTTTAGAATTTAATTTGGAATTATTATTATTATTTATAATTAATGTGATTTTTAAGTGATTTTAGTATAATTAATTTTGGTATTTTAGTGACTTTGACTTATGTTGACTTTGGAGACTAACCTAGTGGCTAACCTAGGTCATGACTAAGTGACTAGGATAAGGAAGCCTAGGATTGACTTAAGTTAGTGATTTTAACCCATTAGAATTTATTTTGGAAAAATAGGATTTAGATTGATTAATGAATGGCTTGTGAAATCACAAGTCATTTTATGACTTAAAGGCTTAGTGGCCCATAGGCCCACACCCTTTGAACCAAACCCTAACCCTAAAAATCTGGCCGGCCACTATGGTCATCCCCCCTATTTATATCACCTTGAAATTAGGGCTTGCCTCTTTAGGAATCATTGCCATTTGGAAGAGGTGAGTCTCCATCTTTGTAAATTCTTAAAAAATCTATTTTTACTCCAAATTCCTCCAAAGAAATTGCAATAGGACCTAATATTAGTTTTTTTGCTGTTAATAATGAGTATTTTCAGGAAGGACACAATTTGAGGGAGTTTGGTGGCTTGTGGAACTCTTTCCATTTGGAGATTTTAACCCATTGTTCATCTATAGGTATAATCCATTCTTCTCCATATAAATTCTGTTAAAATTCATTTCTAGGATGTCCTAGCCCTAACCTAACAGTAGAATAGGCTAATCCTAGAATTTGGACCCATTTCGTGTTCGTATCGGACACGTATCCACTTGTATAGGTAAGTGTTCGACGAAATGCCTCAAAGGGCATTTCGTTCAATTTTGTGAATTGTGTTTGAATAGAAAAATCCATTTTCACCTCGCTTATGCTTTTCTTGGACACTTAGCACGTTTTTGTGTCGAGTTGAGTCGACACGAGCACGTGGACACGCGGACGCGCGCGCGTGCACACTGGCAGGATTTTCCCCTGCTACTCGTGTGCGTTTTCTCAGTGCACACGATGTTTCAACCCTCAAAACTTGACACGTGTGTCGTGTCCATGACTGACACGAGATCCCTAGAGTTTCAGGAACTCTCGTGTCGTATCGGACACGGATTCGTGCCTGCACGTGTGGTACACTGTGCAGTTCAGTGTGCAGTGTAGTATTCTGTGATTAAATTGATTTAAATAGTTTTAATTGTGTTTTTATTTATTAGATAGATCCTAGTTATGTTATATAATCTCTGTTATAATAGGTTGCACATTGGAAATGGTTTGATGTGGAGTTATGGGTTCGAATTTGGGAAGTTCTGCAAATTCCTGATACTGATTTTTTAGTTTTCCCAAAGACCCTTTAATTCCCTATTTGGTTATGTTTTCAATTGATTTTGAACCCCACATATCATAATATATGTTAGCTAAGTTTTTACATTTCGAATATAGGTTTTTGGATTGGGAAGGGATTTTTAGTATGTGGTTTCATTTCAATTTGTTGAACTGTGTTACTGTTGAACCTGAGAATGGTTCTTAATAGTCTTAAATCGATTTCCTTTCATTTCCAGAAACCTGAGAATGTGTATTTCTGAACTGAGGGTGTTGGTTTCTCTTTAACTGTCATTAAACTGATATGGATGGTGTTCACTGTCATGTATAATAACCTGAGTGGTTTCCCTAATTTCCTGTGAATAGAAACCTTGATTTCTTCTTTCATCCTTAAACTGATTTTGATTCATGATATATGCAAGAACCTGAGATTTCCAATCTTCCTATATTTGAACTGTTGTTAACTGTTTACCTGAGAAATGGATTGATAATGTGTGGTTCAAATATGTGTATACCAGAGTTTTCCTCCTCTGGTTTTTGAACTGAAATGAACTTCAAACCTGAGTTTTTCCTTTTGTATTTGATTACAATGTTGTCATTCTTTAACCTGATATGGTATGTGTTTTAACTGTGTTTTAAGTTCAATTTTTAATCTGAGTTTCACTGTTAGAAAAACCTGAACTAGCTCTTCTCTTTCTAAACAAATATTGGTTGTTAACTGTTGGAGCATGGGATGTTGAACTGAGAATCAATTTCCAGATTTTTCCTTTGACTATGTGATTCACTGCTAATGTATAACTTGAGATTCAATATGTATAAAACTGAGTTTGAGTTCTTCTAAAACCTGGGATTTTATCTCTGAGAATGAGAGTTGTTATTATGAACCATAGCTATGGGTTGAAATATGATAACTGAGATTGGGGGTATTGTTTTGAATTGTAAACTGATTTTCCTTCCTTTCCTGAGTTTAGAATTTGCTGTTAAGAACTGAATTCCCTTCCTTTCCTACACACTGTCATATACACACACATCCACATTGCACATGTATACACTGTTTTTCCTTTATGACTGAACCCTCTTTCACTAATCTGACACACACACACCAGGTTTCCTTGTCACACCCTTGTATTCATGTGTCCCCTCACTCCCTTCCTATGTATACATAGATATATGCTTTGTGTTATATATATATAGGTTCCTATATAATATATCAGTGTTGTACTATACATATTAGTTATATATAGGAATGTGTGAAAATGTATATATATATATGATACTAAGTGATATGATATGTTATGATATATGGGTGAGATTGTATAGTGACTATAGGATAGATGTATTCCTAATAGACTATTAGACATAGTCATGCCATGTGGTTATGTGACTATGGTATGGTTAGGCATGGTATGCCTAGTTAGAATCTAGATAGACTGTTTAGCCTTAGTAAACCTAGATTAGACTAGTTTGACTTGGTTGACCTAGTTTGACTTCTAGGGTTGACCAGAGTTGACCAAGAGTTGACTTTGGTCTAGATTGACCTAGATTCATGTAGAACGCATTGTAGTGCATTACATTACTATTATGGACTTGTTGTGACTTGTACTATTCTAAATAGGAGCCAGACACCACTCCTCGGACAGTACTTTTATCTCGAACATTCAGTTAGCAGGTGAGTACATTCTCTGATCTTTTCATACATGTCTGGACTATATTCTTGCTCTAGATTACTCTACATGATGCTGACACGTATCTTTACAGATTAGTACTATATTGATCCTTTCCTGAGATGTTATCCCTCTACGGGTGCATCGGGTATTTCATGTTCATGTACTTTATCATGTGCATCAGGTACTCCTTGTACTCGTACTAGTTCATGTTTTTACATGTTCTCATGTGCTTTATCACGTGCCTCATGTACTACTCATTACATGAGTTCACGTATCTTAGTTGTATTCATGTGCTTATAACGTAACTTGAATGGATCCTTGTGTATTGATTAGGGCGGGGTGAGTAGAATTGGTTATGTGATTATTATCCCCAGTAGCTGTATAAATGTGCCTCCTTATTTGTATTCATGTGCCCCTAAGCCGTTTACATAACCATATTGTACTCTAAATCACATAGCCACTTACAGTCTTTACTATCATGTATTTACTTTCAGTTACAAAATATCTCCTGTTTACTTGTACTTCCATTCAGCACTTCATGTATTTTACTCTATTGCATGATTTATTTTCCTAACCTGCTATGAACTGTTTGAGAGATATGTGCTCGTTCCCGTCCTGACTGGACCTGTTGAAATATTACAGAGGACGAGGCTGAGGCGTTCTGCCCTACTTACTACGGTGCCACACTAGATGAGTGCCTGGACTTGGACCAGCAGCAGGATCCATTAGCAGTAGACGACACTCCTTTAGCTTAGGGTTGTCTTACTTTTTTGGATTACTGTATTAGATTTTGAGATATTCTGAGATATGTATTATTTTAGACACTTAGAATTCTGAATTGTATCTCTGTGATTCTCCTGTTCTGGATATTTTATCTTTTATTATCATTCCATCTTTCCCGTTCTACCTTAGCTGTGGTTGAGTTATATTTCTGTTATGTCATCCCCGTTCGGGGAGTATAACTGTTATTACCTTCAACTGTTAGATGTTGTGACCTAGGACAGCGTTCTACCGCCGACACTGCGGCGTAGGCTGGACGTACCCACGTCTCGTGCCCTTACTCTAGGGTGCGGGTCGTGACACTAAGCCCCTACGGGGTTTAGCTCCCATGGAAATGAATTTCCCAAGAGCAAAAAGCATGAATGCTTTTATTGTTGATTTAGTCCTTTTCCCATTAGAAAAATAATCCCACATGGCACACCCATGTGCACCTCCATACCACATATGCATCTCTAAAATAGGAAAGCTATTATGTAGAGATACAACTCCTTTGGTCTAGCCGATGTGGGACTACAATTCACTTAGAAAAAGACCAAACTCCAACAGTTACTAGCATGGAACCCCCCATCACTCGCAAGAGGCAAGGCGAAGACATCCTATCACCGGTCCAACTGAAGAGAAGCATGAACCAATCCACTGTTATTACTACTACTGACAAAGGTCGTGGCGGCTGACCTCAAACAGCCGCACGAGAAATGTTAATCTTCTCGTGGAACGTCAGGGGTTGGGGAATATCTCGACAGTTCAGACACTCTGCCAATTCCTCTCCGCCCCTCTTTTTTTTCATCGCAGAAACAATTTCATCCCCATCATACACATCCCACATCCTCCCAAATCTTGGTTACAGTAACACATTCTCGGTCTCTCCTACAGGTCATTCAGGTGGTCTCTGGATTGGCTGGGATGACACTATTAAAGCAAAGTTTGAATTCTCCTCCAAAAATCTTATAATCCTAGCAATTGAAGGTAGTAGCTACAACCTGGCCTAGAATCTCCTATGTGTCTATGGTCCTCCGAAAGCGAAAGACAGACCTACGTTATGGAAGACCATTACAAACATGGCCGAAGCTTTCACAGTACCCTGGTGTTGTGTAGGGGATTTCAATGCTATTACCAAACCGACAGAGAAGATGGGGGGCAGAAGCTTCAACCATAACTTAGCGAGGCCATTTAAATAGATGATTAACAATTATGGTCTCCTGATCCTAGGATGCATAGACGTCCCCTATACATGGTCGAATGGCAGACGACCAAGCTTTCACATCAGAGAAAGACTGGATCGAGCTCTTGCAAATACAGATTGGTGTAGGCTTCATCATCATGCCAGCGTATGCGTTCTCCTCCGATACAATAGTGATCACGCCCCTATACTTCTCAACACCGTCAACAAGATTCACAGGAGGAAGCATATGCTGAGATTCGAAGCCCATTGGATGACTCACCCAGCGTTCAAGAAAATTCTCACAAAGTTATGGTTGAAGAATGGTCCCATCAACATATCAAACTTCACGCAGAGAACTCAAAATACGCTGGAGAAGCTTCATAAATGGGGAAGGAACCAGTTTAAAAACATCAAAGCTAGGATTACTTATCTACAAGAAAAGTTACTGGCCATACAAAATGGCACTGTGACCCAGAAGAGCCTACGCGAAGAAGGCATCATCGGTAAAGAACTGAATGACCTACAAATGATCGAGGAAGCATACTGGAGTCGGCGTGCGAAGTGCGAATAGATTAAAGAAGGCGACAAAAACACCAAATATTTCCACATTAAGGCTTCTAAGAGAAAAAGGAAGAATGAAATTCGTGCTTTGAAACATCCAGATGGCAGTTGGAAGATGGAGCATGACGCCATAGCGACAATCCTGATCAACCACTTTGAGAACGGTTTCCGGGCAGAGGCAACCGTGTCAATGGAGTCAGGTATGATTAATATACCTAAACATATTTCAGTGGAAGAAAATGATAATATGTGTTTGATCCCAAGTACAAAAGATATTGAACATCATCCGTAGTATGGGGCCACATAAGGCGCCGGGGCCTGATGGTTGGCCGCGAATTTTCTATCAGAAGAATTGGAATATAGTAGGGATTGATCTCACGAATATGGTCAACATTTCTTCAGATCGGGTCTGTTACCGGAAGGAGTTAATCATACAAATCCGTGCTCATTCCCAAATGTCCAAGCCCAGCTACTCCTATTGATTTTAGGCCGATTTTACTTTGTAATGTTTCATATAAAGTCATTTCAAAGCTTCTAACCAACAGGCTTAGACCTATGATGAATAGAATCATTTCTCCTAATCAAAATGCATTCGTCCCCAATAGACATATAAATGATAACTTTGTGATTGCTCAGGAAATAATTCACGCAATGAATAGATCATGTAATAAAAAGAAAGTGTTCATGCTAAGCATCGATATGGCGAAGGCATACGATCGGATGGCCTGGCCATTCATCAAGGATGTTCTCCATGGCTTTGGGATCCAAGGACACACCAATAAACTCATTATGGAGTGTATTACAAGCTCATCTTTCTCAGTTATTGTTAATGGCAGTGCATAGGGGTTCTTTAAGTCGACGAGAGGTATTCGACAAGGCTGCTCGCTTTCTCCATTCATCTTCATCATGTGTACTGATGTTCTCTCTCGGTTGTTCTACCGATTTGAAAGAAAGGACCTATAGAAAGGGATTCGATTAAATAGGTACACTCCTTCCATTTCACACCTTCTATTTGCTGGTGATCTTCTTATTTTTGGACAAGCCAGTGTGTCGTCACTCATCACAGTTCAAGACATTCTTAGAAAATTTGCCTCATGGTCGGGTCAATCTATAAACTACTCTAAATCCAGTATTATTTTTAGCAGACATATTCCCCAGAGCGACTAGACAATGATGGTCGAGATTCTCCATCTCAACATCATGGCGGATCAAACCAAATACCTAGGACATTCGCTCCTTCTTCCCAAGAATCGACGTTCTTCATATGAAGCTCTAGTAGCTAAATGTGATACAAGACTCAAAGGATGGAAAGCAAAAACCCTATCTCATGCCGGTCGAGCTGTGCATATAAAGTCGACGGTAGGATCCATCCCAATCTATTACATGTCTGCCCATAAAATCCCTCGTACTGTCACAACATCCTATCTTCACAGTAGAGAGCATTCTGGTGGGGTCATGACAAGGCAGACAAGAGGCTACACTTCATGTCTTGGGATAGGATCACCAGACATAAACAAGAAGGGGGTCTAGGATTCAAGAATCCTATTTGGGTTAATGAATCGCTAGTAGGTAAATTACTTTGGAGATTTATGGCAAATCCGGAGCAGTTATGGGTACGACTATTAAAGGGGAGATACTTGCAGAACCAAGACTTCTGGACAATGAACAAATGTCGTAGAGCTTCACTGACGTGGTCTGGGATTCTTGATATGAGACATCATGGCAAATTATACTTGTTGGAAAATCAAGAAAGGTTGGTTAAACATATACACCGATCCTTGGATTCCTAATCTCCAAGGTTTTAAGACAGAGGACAACATACAGAGTCATACAGGTCCTACATTGGTTAGAGAGTTAATGGATAGGCATGGAAGGAGATGGAACACTGATCTTATCAATTCTATATTCTAGAGGAAGGACATGCACTAAGAACGGATTATTTTCTACAAAGTCACTTTATGAAACTATTCGGACGCAAGCGCCAAGCCCATCCTCAAGTACAGGGAATGCAACTTAGTGGAATAAAATGTGGAAGATTAACAACATTTCGCCTCGTATTCTCATGTTCATTTGGAGATTACTGTGTCAAGCTCTGCCACTAAATGCAGCGATTAACAAGCGGATTCCAAGTGCTAACCCCCTATGTCCATTCTGTCTTCTGAAGGAGGAGATGGGCAAATCATCTATTTATGCACTGTCACATCGCGAGGGAGGTATGGTTTATATCCCCTCTGGGGCCCAGGGTACAGAGCCATTATTCAGTCGAACGAATGTTTGAGGAATGGAACAAAAATGCGGATTTGAATGAGGCTTTCCGACTTGGGGCTAACATATCATGGGCCATTTGGAAAGCGAAAGGAGATTGCATTTATCGGGCTTATTCTTGCGTTGTGACTGACATTCCCAGGGAGAATGACGATATTCATGAGGAATACAGAGCAAATAATAAGTGGAGACCGCCAGAGATCGGACACATTAAAATTAATGTCGACGGCGCTACGTCACAATTCTCAATTGCAACGGCCGCAGTTGCTAGAGACTCCAATGGCACCTTCATAGCTGGATCAACATAGTTTGGACAAGCGGCTTTCACAGCGGATGTCAGCCTTCAAGCGGAGATCCAAGCCTATTACAACGGGTTTCTTCTTGCCAGGGAGCTTAAGCATAGTGAAGTTATAATAGAAGGAGACTCGTTGGTTGCTAGAAGAATTCTACAGGGGGACATGAACTTGGCTCCATGGAGATTGAAGGACTGGATACTGTCCTTGAAGAGGGCTATCCAAACAATAACCTTTCCGAAGCTTTGTTTTATTAGAAGGGATGGAAACAAAGTAGCTCACCGTCTTGCGTAGCATGCCATGCATATTGCATGTTCCTGTTCATTTCAGTCTGTTCCTGGGTTCTTAACCCGATATATTGATGAGGATATCCTCTCCTTTGTAAACACTGCTTCATCTTCTTGATAAAGGATTGCCTCACCATCAAAAAAAATGTATTTCTAGCACACATGCCTAATAAAAGAAAAGTCATTAACAAATTACATAAGTGAGACCCTCGTGGCCTTCTAATGATACATCAAATGGGCACACAAACTAATCATGGCCTTCTAAATCGCTTTTCAGGCCTAATTTCCAAGTCCTAATTTTTGAATTGTAACGAATTTTGGGAACTTTATAGAGTAATAATTCTTTTCCCATATTTACTATTATCCCCTCCTAAAATTAGGATTAAGGATGTACCAAAAGTCAACATACGCGAGGTCCTGAGCTCCCTCCCTAGACCCCATATATGCCAATATGCATCGACAAGGCCATGGGCCCGCACAGGCAATCCCCATGTGAGGTCGATCCATGCTAAACTTGACAAACATATTCAACGCCTCCGGAGGATCCCATGGGGTTATGGCTGACCCCGATGGAAAGGTCAAAGTTATGTCATCATTGCACCCCTATTTGGGTATATGGGATCCGGTTGCTTGGGTTATCCTCTTGGACTCCCACTTGACAAGGCCGGCCTATGGAGTTGGATTACTCTATTCAGAGCTAGTTTTGGTTGTCCTTTAATCCTTATTGTGGACCGATCCTGGAGGGTTACCCGCGACTCCAGCATCTTATAGGGTCATGCTGAGCTTGGGGTTGCCCCAAGCAAAGGGGGGTTGCCAAAGCCCGAAGTCTTGTCTGGCTTATCCCTGGACCTGCCCTGCCACTTGAAGTCGGTGTTGGAGCTTTTCCTTTGCATGTAGAGAGCTTGCTCTCAACATGCCTAGTAACTTTAGTCCTACATTGGAAAAGCATCATGAGGAATCTCAATATATATATACTTGCTATGTGTTGTTGAGATATGCACATGGGGTGGTGACCCTAAGGAGGGAACCATATGGGTGATTTTACTAGGAGGTAAGGATAAGGCTCCATGGTAAAGCATTTGCTTTTTGCTCTTAGAATTTATTGCATTGGAGCTAAGCCCCGTAGTGGCTTAGCAACTCGGACTCGGACTCGGGCTCAGGCTCATGGGCTCATGAGGCGTAATGTTGCATGTCAGTGCACGATTTAAGCAGTTATAGAATGTTCGAGGCAGTTTTTCCCACGTCCCGAACGTTGTGCTAACTGGGCGATTACAGTGCAGGCCTATATAACTGTCGCAGGTGAAGGAGTTCCTAAAGCTGTGACAGAAGTTGGAAGATAAGGCGATGTCCCTTCCCGACAAGTTTGTTATTGGAGGGATCGTCTCGAAGCTCCCCGCTGGGTGGAGCAAGTTCTATGCGAACATGCATAGGAAGAAGTTGGAGATCAGTCTGGAAGATCTCCTGCAGGAAATTTATATTGAGGACTATATGAGGGCTCAACTAAAGGTGGACGTTCTGTCCAAGCAGCTGGCTAACGCCAATTTGGTTCACACCAAAGAATTCAAAGGGAAGCAGGCGGCCTTCCACAGCAAGAAGAAGGATCCCAACAATTTGAAAGTGAAGGGGACCTCCTTCAAGCATCAGAAGGCAAAGTCCCATATGCCTTATTTCAAGTGTGGCAAGAAGGGCCACTTCAAGAGTGAATGCAAAGCGAAGACCAAGCAATCGATCAAGGTGAGCCTAGCAAGGTTTCTATGATCACTGACGTTGTTGCGATGATTGCATAGGTCACTGTGGTAAGGACTGACTCTGACTGGTGGGTAGACACCGGTGCTACCTGTCATGTCTGCTCAAGCAAGGAGTGGTTCACTACCTACACACCAGCTTTGAAGTGGTTATGGTGGCGAACCAGGCACAAGCTGAGGTACGAGGGATCGGGATAGTGGTGTTGAAACTGACTTCTGTAAAGTCTTTGACACTTCAAGACGTAAAGTATGTACCTACTATTGCCAAGAACCTGATCTCTGGAGGTCTACTCTACAATGCAGGCCTCAGGATGGACATCAATGCTAATCAGATGGTAATGTCCGTAAAGGGAACATACTTCGGGAAAGCTTTTTATACCGAAGGAATGTCTAAAATTCAGCTTATAAACCAGTCCAATGTTGTTAATGCAATCACTCATTCTGCTTATACTCTTGAGTTGTGGCATAATAGACTAGGACATGTTCATTGTAAAAGAATAAATAGAATGTCTAGTCTAGGACTTATCTCTAAATCTGGGGGTAAGGTAGAGAAATGTGAAGTTTGTGCTCAAACGAAGATCACAAGGAAACCCTTTCCTCTGGTTAATCGAAGCACAGATCTTCTGGAGTAGGTACACTCTGATATCTGTGACTTCAAACAATTCTCTACAAAGGCCGGGATAAAATATTTCATAACCTTCATTGATGACTTGTCAAAGTATGCGTTCGTCTACCTTCTGAAGGCTAAAGACAAAGCATTCAAGAAGTTCAAGGAGTTTAGGGCCGAGGCTGAATGGCAAACTGGACCACAACTCAAAAGAATAAAAAGTGATCGAGGTGGAGAGTACCGATCTCATGAATTTGCATCGTTCTGCAAAGAACATGGAATTGTCAACGAGACTACGGCTCCGTACTCTCCTCAATCAAACAGAGTAGCAGAAAGGAAGAACAGAACGTTGAAAGAAATGATAAACCCAATATTGTTGACTGCGGGTCTTCTAAAATGCTACTGGAGAGAAGCTGCATTGACGGCCACTTTTTATTCTAAATAGAGTGCCTCATGCAACTTCAGATGTTACTCCTCATGAACTCTAGTTCAAGGTCAAACCTAACTTGAATGTCATTCAAGTGTGGGGGTGTCTGGCATATGTGAAGCTTTCAGATCTAAAGATTCAGAAGCTTGGGACAAGGACTACAAAGACGATTTTCTTGGGTTATGCCTAGAAGAGCGATGCTCAAAGATTTCTTGATATTGAATCAAATTATATCATCAAATCTCGCGACGCAAAATATTTTGAAGACAAATTTGCAAGGTACAAGAATATTGTTCTTGCGGATGTTTCAGAGAACAATGAGGGTGCGCAGGAAACTGAAGTTTTCAATAAGAATGTAGTCCAAGAAGATGTTGTTGTGGAAACAACGGTTGAACCAGAACTCACTGAGCCGTCAGCTAAGCGTGTGAGGAGGCCAAAGGACTTTGGAAATGACTTTGTCACCTATCATGTGGAAGCAGATCCGCTTACCTATGATGAGGCGACGAAGACCAGAGATGCAATTTTCTGGAAGGAGGCAATAGATAATGAAATTGATTCAATCACCTCAAATAACACTTGGGTGTCGGTGGATCTTCCTGAAGGAGCAAAACCCATCGTATGCAAATGGATCTTCAAGAAGAAGATGAAAGCAGATGGAACTATTGATAAGTTCAAGGTTAGGTTAGTAGCCAAAGGGTTTTCTCAGAAGCAAAGGATCGACTACTTTAACATGTATGCTCCAGTAGCCCGGATGACCACCATCAGAATTTTAATTGCTCTCGCAGCAATACATAAGTTGGTGATACATCAGATGGATGTGAAAACAGCTTTCCTAAATGGCAAGCTGATCGAAAAGATTTACATGCAACAGCCAGAGGGATTTGTCGTCAAGGGTCTTAAAGACAAAGTCTGCAAGTTGGTGAAATCCTTATACGGTCTTAAACAGGCTCCCAAGATATGGCATGAGAAGTTTAACAAGGTTATAAGGTCAAACGGCTACCGGGTCAGCGAGACGGACAAGTGTGTTTACACAAAGTTTGCTGACGGAAGAGGTGTAATCGTTTGTTTGTACGTGGATGACATGCTAATCTTAGGTTCGAATAAGGGCTGTGTCACGAAGACAAAGAAGTTCATTAACTAAGTTTAATATGAAGGACTTGGTGGAAGCTGATGTGATCTTAGGAATCAAGATCATCCGGACAGACACTGGACTTGCGCTGTCACAGTCTCATTATATTGAGAAGATGATCACACGCTATAGGTATCAGGATCTTCCAGGGATCGATACGCCTTATAGGTGTGATCTAAAGTTAAAGCATAATTCGAGGAAAAGCGTCATGCAGCTGGAGTATGCAATTGTTATTGGGAGTTTGATGTATGTTACTACTGCCATAAGGCCTGACATAGTTTTTGCCGTGGAAATGCTGAGTTATTTCACAAGCAACCCAGGCATTGAGCACTGGAAAGCTGTAAAACGAGTTATGAGATATCTCAAGAAGACTCAGACATATGCACTGTACTACAGCGGAGATCCACCGATAGTAGAAGGCTTCAGTGATGCCAGCTGGTACTCAGAGTTGGAGAGCGAAAGGTCCACAGGTGAATTCATTTTTACAATGGGTGGAGCTGCTATATCATGGAAGTCGAAGAAGCAGACTATGCTCTCGCGGTCCTCTATAAAATATGAGTTATTTGCACTTGATACCGTAGTGGAGGAAGCAGAATGGCTTCGGAAGCTCATGTATGATCTTCCAGTGGTTGGGGCGCAAATACCGGCGGTACCGATATACTGTGACAACCATGCGACTGCGGCGGTGGCATCAAATGACCACTTCAACGGGAAGAAGAGGACTGTGTGGTTAAAGCAAAGGGCAGTACACGATCTTATCAAGAAAGGTGTTATTGCAGTGATTGATGTTCGGAGTCAGGAGAACCTGGCGGACCCCTTTACGAAGGATCTCAAGTGCCAGCTGGTCGATGACACAGCAAGTAAAATAGGCTTGAAGGCATTCTGATATTATGTTATTGCAATCCTACCATAAAGTTTTATGCTAGTAGTTCAAAGAAAAATATAGGCATCTCGCTTTTGGTTCAAGGGAGGACCATTAACTGAAAAAATATTAGGAACAGTGGGTACATGTCCTCTGTGGCATGGAGAGGTTATGGACCTACAACCACTGTTGTCTATTATTGTTTTCTGTAAAAAAACGGATCCTATGTTGAGGATGGCTTAAACGCCTTAATGAGTTCTCAGGCAGAGTGAATGCCTAGTGTGCTTTACAGACAGCACGGTAGCACAACACTACAAGGAGTGAAACTCCATGCTATAGTAGGGTGACTCCACCATGAGGTTCACGGATAAGGATAATGCCTCGGCTTTGTGAGCCAAGTCACAGCGGAGTAGCACCGCAAATAGGCAGGTAGCCTAATGTTGTATGATGAAATTAAAGAAGGGTAGACAGCACTACAAAGGCGAGGTGTTCTCCATGTTACAATGGCACGACACCACAATGAGGTAATCGGATAGGGATAAAGCCTCGGCCTTGCAAGCCATATCGTTGCGACGTAACACCGCAAGGGAGCCTAAGACTTCATGCTGGGTAGTATGGCACTACAAAGAGGCTGTGACCTCATGCTACAGTAGTATGACACTACGATGAGGTTTCCGGATAGGGGTAATGCCTCGGCTTTAGGCTATATCATAGCGGTGTAGCACTGCAAGGGAAGCGCAAGGCTTTATGCCATGTCTCTTTAATAAAGAACTCACCTATAGTGTATGGACAGAGATATCAGGCCGTCTCTTGAGGGTAAACTTGTAGACACCCAAAATTAAACACTAAAACTAGGCTCGGGCAGCTGTGTGACAACACTCCAGAGAAAGCGGCGCTTTTGTATAACATGCTATGGTCTCAACGCCCTTACGAGGTTAGATAGAACAGAAGCCCTGCCAGAACTAGAACAGGCCTTGTTGATATAGGTCCAACCCACTCCGCGGTGTCAGGCTTGAGAAGAGTCATCGTTCCTACGAACCCGAGGAAAGGCTGCACAGCTTCCGTAGGGGCGTTAAGACCGGAGCTTTTTGTATAGAAACTCGGAGCAGAGAATGAATAAGTATGGACTGAGGCGCTGTTAAGCCCTTAACTGGAGCCCGAACGGAGTTGCGGTATCGGTATCGGCTATTGCCATCCATTGCAGCAGAGCCGTTTCATGAGCGGGGGGGCGTGAATACGAGATGCCAGCGGAATGATCGGTCGGACAGAGGCTAGGGCTGCTTCCTTCCCACCGCGTCCTTCCTTGTGTGTCGGAGATACAAAGCGAGTGCACTGGAAAAGAACGGGAACTGGGTCGATCTATTCCATGGCGAAGCATCCGAAGCATAACTGCACACTCACACGATCTTTGTCGAGAGATAGGAGCATTCGGTGGAACTGGTGAACTACACTTGCTTCTTGATAGATGTGTGGGACAGAGGGCTCGTGGTACCTGCTGTCCACCCTTCCTCCGCTTTGATAACCGTGTTTAATGTGCAGCCAGAAGCACATGTAACTACATTATGTGAGTGGAAAGAATTTCAGTTATGGTGCAAAATTTTAGGCTTAGTCCATTCTTGTATTATAGTCTGTTATTTGACCCATGCGGAAAGATTCAAGTCGTCAGCGACATCTCTCCTAATGCATGATGGATAATTACTATGGGGAACACTCAACTCCATATATCGAGATATGTAGGGGATTGTTGGAGCTTTTCATTTGTATGTTGAGAGCTTGCTCTCAACATGCCTAGTAACTTTAGTCCCATATTGGAAAAGCATCATGAGGTATCTCAATATATATATTTTCTATGTATTGTTGAGATGTGCACATGGGGTGGTGACCCTAAGGAGGGAACCATGTTGGTGATTTTACTAGAAGATAAGGATAAGACTCTATGGTAAAGAATTTGCTTTTTGCTACTGGAATTTATTCCATTGGAACTAAGCCCCACATGGGCTTAGCGACTCGGACGCGGACTTGGACACAGACTCGGACTCATGAGACATAATGTGGTATTTTGTTGGCGCACTTTGCACTTAACACGTCAGCATCGTCGCTAGGCGTATAGTGTGCTTAAGTATCTCATTGTGCGAGCCCCTTGCGCAGCCGTTCGCGTGCCAGTTCGCGCTGGCCAATCGTACGGCTAGATGGCGTGCCAGTTGGCGCTGCCAGATGGTGCAGAAGTTGGCACTACAGTTGGTACGGCGGTTGGCACAGGGTGCGCGTGGGTCGCGGGTGGCACAGGTGCTCTGTAGCACACGGTGTGCATGTGGCGTGGGTGGCGTAGGTAGCGCACAGTATACGTGTGGCGCGGGTGGCGCAGGTGCGCTGTGAGCGCTGTACGCATTTGGCACGTATGGCGCAGGCGGCGCGCACTGTGCGCCAATTGTCTCAAATCGTGTCCGTGCACGATTTGAGCAGTTACAGAACGTTCGGGACAATTTTTTCCACGTCCCGAACGTTGTGCTAACTGGGTGGTTACAATACGGGCCTATATAAGCTTCTCTACTATCTCTCTCATGGGACAAGTGTTTAGAACATAATTCCTTACGAATTTCTACAGAGTTCCAGAGAGCAGAGAAGAAGTGCACCAACGCCACTTAGCGCAGGAGTCCGGGCCATCCGAGGAGTCAGAAGAGCGGAGTGTTCCGAAGTTCTCCGTCGAATTTGTTGGTTCCTAGAAGCTGTTCGTGTGGAACGAATCAAGCTTTGAGCGTCGGTGATCATTCACCCCAGCAGGCTATTCTTCCATCCACTTCATCGCCTGTCATCCACTTCAACTCGTTCTGAACGAGAACTGTTCTGATCTAATCAGAAGCTGTTAGTGGACAATTGTTGCTGCTGCTAGCAATTCGATTTGTACATTCTTTTTAGAAGCATTACATTAGTTTGCTGCTGTAACGAAATCTTTTTAGATTTTCGTTATCCAGAATCCTCCAAGGATCTCTGTCGTGCACCTTCTTTGAAGTGTTGGTACGAAAAGTTATTTTTACAATCGTTTCATTTCTCAGTTTTTTATCGAAAATTATGCCCTGGGACTAAAAGTCAGTTGTTCCCGTCGCTACCATCTATTCCATCGTGAGGTCAGGGGCTACTCGACAATGTTGGCCTTTTCCTATATCGGGTTCGAGAATAGATAAGACGGACTCTGATACCATATTTTGACCATGGATATGTCATGGCATCAAAGGCATTTAAGCGGAAGAGAGAAATTATACTTTCGATTCGATTGAATTGTTTCCTTCTACGTTTTCTATATCACGGGCCGTGAAACGTCCCATATAACAAGGATTCTCCATGTTTCATCCCCCAATGGACCTTGGGGAGAAGAAGAGAAGAGGAATAACTTAGGAAGCAAGACATAGGAATAAGTGGTGCTCTTCAAATGAGAGCCCCCCAACAAACCCACTCCTCAAAAAAAAAAAAAAAAAAAAAAAAAATATATATATATATATATATATATATATATATATATATATATATATATATATATATATAGAGAGAGAGAGAGAGAGAGAGAGAGAGAGAGAATAAGGGAGGTAGGGTGCCACCTCACGGGGGGGTGTCTACTTGTCACCCCCCCCCCCCCCCATGCTATCATCATGCACATGGGTGTATGATGATAGCATGTGGGGGGTGACAAGTAGACACCCTCCATAGGATGGCACCTCACCTCCCTCATCCTCTATATATATATCTATATATATATATATATATATATATAAAAGGGATCCGCATCCGCTCACTTTTGCATCCTCATGTTATCAACTGTTGGATCTTTTTTAAGTTATCTAATCTTAACCGTTGAATTGAACAATTCAAATCAATGGTTAAGGTTAGATGACTTAAAGAAGATCCAACGGTTGATATAGGGATACAAAAAATTGGAGATGTAGATCCTTTATATATATATATATATATATATATATATATATATATATATATATATATATATATATATATATATATATATATATATATATATATATGAGGAAGGATCAAGATCCTCACACTTTTTGCATCCCCATGCATCCCCCCTATTTGCACCGTTGGATGGTGCTTTAAGTCATCTAATCTTAACCGTTGATTTACCAATGGTTAAGATTAGATGACTAAATGCACATCCAACGGATGTGAACCTGGAGATATATATATATATATATATATATATATATATATATATATATATATATATATATATATATATATATATTATTTTTTATTTTATATATATATATATATATATATATATATATATATATATATATATATATATATATATATATATATATATATATATATATATATATATATATTATTTTTTATTTTTTTGAAGTAATGGGTACTTGTGGCGAACTGGCCCCCACTGGGGCTCGAACTCCCGACCTCTTGGACCGCATGCATCTCTCTTAACCACTAGGCTGGAAGTCATTTGATATATATATATATATATATATATATATATATATATATATAAATATATATATATATAGAGAGAGAGAGAGAGAGAGAGAGAGAGAGCGCCAAGTTGAGAACTAGGGGTGCAACTCGGACGGGTTGGGTCGGGTTTGAGGTCAACCCAAGCCCAACCCGATAGATCATAAGCCTAGCCCGAGCCCAAGCCCGACCCGACTTCGGGTTCAACATATGAAGCCCAAGACCAAGTCCAGATGATCGGGTTGGGCTCGGGTTGGGTCGGGTCCATCGGGTTTATCGAGCTCTAATATGATATTTGAAATAATTTTAAATAAGAGTAATATTAAATGCATAATCAAATAGCAATCAAGCCTCAATTATTACAAAATAAAACTGAAATGAGATTTAGGATAAGGAGTTGAAGAGTTCGGGTAAAAAAAATTATAGTTTAAACTTTTTATTTAAGTAGTACGAAACATATATATACATATATATATATATACATATATATATATATACATATATATATATATATATATATATATATATATATATGTCGGGTTTCGGGTTCTTCGGGTTACCCAACACATGAACCCAAGCCCAACCCGATTTTTGATCGGGTTCAAATATTTTAACCCGAGCCCGAGGCCGAACCCGAATATCTTCAACCCTAATCCAACCCATTAACGGGTTTACCCGTTCGGGTTCGGGTTTAGCCTGCCCGAGTTGCACCACTATTGAGAACCGTACTGGATCCACCCACATGAGCATATACCAAATTGGACCTGACCCACTTGACCGGCCACATGGGGCTCAACCGAACCTGGTCTACGCAAGATCAGACCGGTTCGATTTGGTCCACACCAAACACACCTGATAATATGCACAAAACTCTGAAGTTTTGAGGGTTGAAGGTCCATTTTGCATGCTTAACGCCAGATGATTCGAACATGGTTGTTTCGTTACCATGTTAAATTTCATACCACAACACAAAAGTCATGATCTGCAGTGACGTATATTGCAACACAATCATGTCTGACAACTCGCAAATCATTCGAACATGAGATCTGTTGGAAAAGTGAATAAAAAAATGTCTTGAAAAAATTAGTTAAAATATGTTTTAATTAATTTTTATAAATTTTTAATAGATGTCTGTTGGAAATGTTGTGTCCCTTCCAAACATTGTTTCTGTTCGAAAGGGTGTATCCCTTCCAAACAATGTGCCTCTTTATATTTTGTCTCTTCATGCCTTATAAAATGATAGTCCTATAAGTGTTGGATGGAATTAATCCAAACTCATTCACTTATTCATACATCAAACATTAAGGTTGCGTTTGGTTCATTGTAATGTAATCGTAATCGCAATGGAATTGAGTTTGTAATGTAATTGAGTTTATAATGTAATGGAATTACAATTACATTACTATGTTTGGTTGAAATATGTAATCAAACCATGTAATGTAATGTTAATTGCATTCATGTGTTTGGTTTACCATGTAATGTAATTGAATTTTTTAATTTAATATTTTTTTTAATACAACATAAAATTGAAAAAGTTGATCAATAAAAAATTTCAAAAATTTAAAAAGAAAAAAGAAAAAAAATTAAAAATAAATAATAAAAAAGGGGAAAAATGGTTTGTTTTATGCTAAAAAAAGACCAAAAACGAAAAAAAAAATGACAAAAAATAAAAAATACCAAAAATGACAAACGAACAAAACGGGAAAAAAAAAAACCAAAAACGAAAAAAGCGATAAAAACAGAAAAACGACAAAAAAAAAAAAATCAAAAAAGACAAAAAAGGTGAAAACCATCAAAAGTGACCAATAATGGGGAAACTATACTTTTTCTCACTGAATATTTGTCTGACCAAAGTTTTAGTCACTAAAAGATATTTTTCAAAAATTTAGTCACTAAATGTTTCGTCTTCTAAAAAAATGGTCACTCTGTTAAATTGTTATTTGTTTTATTAACGATTTTTGTTGACATGGCATGTTATGTGCCATGTCAGTCGTTAAGTAAGACGTGGCACATCCACGTGGACTATTTTTTGGTTTTATTTTGCAAAAAAATTCGTTTGGGTATTAAGTTATGTGCCATGTTTCAATGTTTATGACATGTTATTTCATTTTTTTATTTTTTATTTTAAAGACTTAAAACTCAAACGAATTTTTTGAAAAATAAAATCTAAAAATAGCCCACGTGAATGTGCTATGTCATACTTAACGATTGACATGGCACATAACATGCCATGTCAACAAAAATTGTTAATAAAACAAACAATAATTTAACATAGTGACCAATTTTTTGGACGGCCAAACATTCAGTGACTAAATTTTTAAAAAATATCTTTAAGTGACTAAAATTTTGGTCAAACAAACATTCAGTAAGCAAAAGTATAGTTTTCCCGACCAATAATGATAAGAAAATGACCAAAACAAAAAACAAAAAATGAAAAAAGACGAAAAAAACGACAAAAAAAAACCAAAAACGACAAAAAATGACAAAAAATGACCAAAACGGAAAAAAGTATCAAAAGGGATAAAAAAACGACAAAAAACGAACAAAAATGGCCAAAAACGACAAAAAAGATTAAAAATGACAAAAAAGGAAAAAAGAAAAAAAAACAAAAATGATCCAAAACGATAAAAAGGAACAAAATGACAAAAAATGAAAAAACAAAAAAAAGACAAAAAACAAGAGGGAATTAAAACGAACAAAAAACGACAAAAAAGATTAAAAAAATTTGCAAAAAGGACCAAAAACGACAAAAAAATGAACAAAAACGACAAAAACAACAAACAAAAAGAAAAAATGAGCATAAACGACAAAAAAGTGAAAAAAAGCACAAAACAAAAGTACAAAATTGACCAAAAACGTGCAAAATCGACCCAAAACGATAAAATCGTGCAAAAACAGCAAAAGCAACAAAAAAATGAGAAAAATGTAAAAAGTGGTAAAAAAAAATGTACAAAAATCGACAAATCGATAAATAACGTGTAGAAACGGCAAAAATGTGTAAAATCGAGCAAAAACGATAAAAACGTGCAAAAGAGACAAAATAAAAATGCGCAAAAACGGTCAAAAACGTACAAAATCGACAAAAAAAGGATCAACATATGCAAAAATCAACCAAAAACGATAAAAAACATGCAAAAACGACCAAAAACGATAAAAAATGTGCAAACATGTGCAAAACCGACCAAAAGGATTTAAAAAAACGTGCAAAACGCAAAAAAAAGGGCAAAAAATGATAAAAATGTGAGAATTAGTCAAAACGTACAAAATCGACTAAAAAACGATAAAACGTACAAAATTGACAAAAATTGATAAAAAAAAAGCGTGTAAAAATGGCAAAAGACGTGCAAATAAAGCAAAAATAATAAAAAACGTGCAAAATCGACAAAAATGTACAAAATCGACAAGAAAGATTAAAAAACGTGCAAAAACGACCAAAAGCGGCCAATAATGTACAAAAATGACAAAAAAATCGAAAAAAATACGGCCCAAAATGATCAAAAAGGGCAAAAAAACGAACAAAAATGACAAAAAAAACAAACAAAAACATACAAAAACGGCAGAAAAACGAACAAAACGATAAAAAAACAAAGAGAAATGACAAAAAGGCCAAAAACGAAAAAAGGACAAAAAAACGAACAAAAATGGCAAAAAAAACGAAAAAATAAACAAAAAAGGCAAAAAAATGAACAAAAACGATAAAAAAACAAACAAAATGACAAAAAACTAAGAAAAACGACAAAAAACAAACAAAAACGAACAAAAAATTGACAAAAAGACCAAAAACAGCAAAAAAAATAAAAACCAAACAAAAACTAACAAAAACGGCCAAAAATGAACAAAAACGACATGAAGGACAAAAACGACAAAAACAAACAAAAACGAACAAAAATGGCAAAAAACAAAAAAAATAAAAAAAAAGACCAAAAACGAACAAAAACGACAAAAAAGACAAAAACAATAAACAAAAACGACAAAAAAAAAAAACCCAAAAAACGAACTAAACGACCAAATTATAGCATACCAATCTTCCGCTTAAGTTGTAATACAATTGCGATTACATAGGTTTTATGATGTAATTGAGTTTAGAAGAAACTGATGTAATGTAATCAAACTTGTAATCGCGATTACATTACATCATTTTTTTTTTTGTCCAACCAAACACTCGAGTTAGATTGACAACGTAATGTCAATTACATTACGTTGTCCAATCTTGCAAACCAAACGGGCCCTAAGTCCAAGAGATAGAAAATACATACATTACTTCGTTCAGTTCTTGCGGTTTGAAGTGCTGCTACCGGAAAAGGAGTTTCATTGTTTCCTGGAAGACTAAATGGCCATTCAAGCGTAAGCACATGTGCATAACATATTTTATTAAGGACATTGAACTAAGTTCAAGCATCGGCCTCGGTCAGATCATTTATTTATTTTATTTACATTTTATTCTCAGTTTCGAAAATACAAAGTTTGGAATTTTTACTTACAAGATCATGCTCTTAATGTTCACTAATTAGCTTACAACACGCATGGCTGAGCATACCTAACGTCAACTAGCTACCAGGGACCAGAACAATGGAACCGGATGTCTTCCTAGCCTCAAGATCAGAATGGACTCGTGCAGCTTCAGATAGTGGGTAGTGGTTGACACGGACACGGAGCACTCCGGATGCAACATTCGCAAAGACCTCCTGGGCAGCCTCCAGAAGCGCATCTCGGGTCGTATTGTAATGGTGGAGCGATGCCCTGGTCAGGAAGATCGACTTCAGAGCAAGATCTGCCAATGGGACAGGATCTGGATCCCCTGATGCCACTCCACAGCTGACCATGTATCCAAGCGTGGCCAAGCATTTCAGGGAACCCTGCATTGTACACTTTCAAGTGAGATTTTATTGCTGATTTATTATCGGGTACTAGTTATTCACATGATTACACTAATAAGAACTAGATTTATGCTTAATTGTGCAATGGAATGAAACATTTTCAGAAGATAAATCCCGTTAACTATTAGTTTAAGTTGCTTTGTTTTCTCTCCTGTGAGTTGCATTGAAATGATAACAGAAGTGTTTCATGAAAAAATTGATAGGAAATTGAAATACGATATCTTGTTTCACTACCTAGGATATTTTATTGTATCAAACATTCAAACTCTTTTGATAGAACAAGTAAAATTCTACATTACTGAAAGATTTGATAAATTCCATTTCTATCTGGTTATATTGAACAATCAACAATATGTTTGGCAGACTCCAGTTTGCATGGCAGTAGACCATTAAAGATTAAAAAGAACGTTTATCAAGAACTTTTCATTTCAGAGGCAAAGTAGATATTTCCAGACCTCAAGAAACTATAATGTTGGAATAAGTAGAATGCAATGATTATAACTATACCTGGAATGTATCTTTTCCTACAGAATCAAAGACAACATTTACTCCTTCGCCTGAGGTTATCTTGTCAACGCTGGTTACAAAATCCTCCTTTGTATAAATTATGACATGATGGCATCCATCCTTTGCAGCTAGAGCTGCTTTTTCCTCGCTCGACACAGTCCCAATGACAGTGGCTCCGAGGGCATTAGCCCACTGGCAAACAAGCGACCCAAGCCCACCAGCAGCAGCATGAACAAGAACAGTGTGCCCTCGTTCAACCTGCAGTATTAGTCTTAGCTCCAAGTTCCTATATAATAGTACAGATTCAATCTTTACTAAGATCACATCTGAAATAAAGCATTTGATAAACATACGTCTGCAAGGTGCACAGCTAACAAAGAGAACGTATACCTTAAAAGCACGGCGTACAAGCATATGAGCAGTCAAACCCTTCATCATAATTGCTGCTGCTGTATTATAATCAATTGAAGGTGGAACAGGCACGACAATGCTAGCGGGAAGGATTTGTTCTTCTGAGTAAGAACCCACTGGCCAACCAGCATAGGCGACAACATCCCCTATCTTTCTACCGGTCGTGCTAGGGCCTACAGCAGTCACCACTCCGACTGCTTCCATGCCTGGATTAAGAGATTTTGAGATCAGGAAAAAGAACAAAAAAAGCAAAAACTAGACAGAGATAGATATAGATAACCTATCTAATAGGAGTAATTTGGAAAATGAAGAAATGCTTTAATCTTTGAGGACAGAACTTTTGACATCAACAACATAATACAAACGACTGCTTCCATGCTAGCGGCTGACACATTGCCTGAATCATAACATCAGCTGCAAGGAGAAAAGATGCACCTACTTCCCAGTTTTGGAGTAAACTTCCGTCTCAGTTTTGGAAGATCAATTTTCATGGCTCTTTTTACGACAATAGAATAGGGGCAGCAGCTCTTCTTCGGGACAAGCAGGACAGTTTCCATGGTGTAATAGCATCTCTAGGCCTTGGAGGATCACCACCGGAAGCAGAAGGTCAAGCACTCAGGTTAGAATTTCAACTCTGTGCCGCCAATGGAATTCAAAAAGTTGTCATCAAAGGCGTTCGAAAACATTAGTGGATGCAGTTAACCTTAAAACCAATGATTTCCCCTGGGAGTTTGAATACCAATTGGGGAAGGCAAGCAGCTACTACATTAACAGAATCTACTTCCAGCAAATATCTCAAGATCAGCAAACAAGGCAACCCATTCTATAGCTAACTTAGCTCTTATTTCATATGTAACTCTTAGTTATGAGCATAGCTCATTTGGTCACTTAGCTGTATGAACAGCCACCCTCTTGTACGATGGTTCACATCTTTGATGGTGCGACCTAAAACTCAGTTGATTGATAAGATGTCATTTTCACTTTGCAAAAAACTAAAAAAAATAGAGTAATTTCTACGGGCTCCCTTGTAATTATGACAAGTGGACAGGGAATGTAAAATTTATAACTTCTTTGTCGTGAAAAGTCAGCTAAAATCATTTTAGTGAATAAAACCTACCAATGTAATTTCTACAAAATCTAAAACAGTAAGATGCAAAAATATTTAACATTCAGTAATCTAAAACTGTAAGGAGGAGGCTCAACTCAATTGGATAGTTTATTGAGATGGCTTGAGTACATTTTATTCCGAGGAGAGCCTTCCTTACTTGTACATGGCCGATGTGGGACCATAAAAGGAGAACATAGAACTACCAAATTTTAGTTGTCAAACAACTCTAATGCTCCTCAAGATGGAGCATATACGTCGTGCGCCCCTACCATGTTGCATAAATCATTAAATCTTGTTGGATTGTATCTCGTTTCCGGTTGAGCGCTCAAAAAGGGAATGACAATGGTGTTGGTAATTTAGTATCACGTCGGATAGGAGTTGGCCAATGAGGTATGATATTGAATTGGACCCAAATGCCTTAAAAGAGAATTCTCATGTAAGGTCCGAACCAATTCCAATTATCTACACCTCATGATCCCACCTCCTATCCGATGTGGGACTAAATTACCAACTTCATTGCCACCTCCTTTTTGAGCGCTCAACTGGAAACAATATACAATCCAACAATCTCCACCTTAGCTCGTTTCCGCTGTCCGAATAATCTTAGGTCCCTTGCTACATTTGCTAGTTCCCGCTAGCTGAACAACCTTAGCACCCATGTTATCTTTTGTTCGTTCCAGCCAGCCGAACAATCTTAACACTCCTACTACCTTTATTTGTTTCCGCCAGCCGAGCACCCAGGAGATCCAACATATTATCATCTCGATCCGTTCGACCACAGAATCAAACCGATACGTTCATCCACACCACCATTGTGTACCAACCACAACGTCTTGCTCCACCTTAGGTGCGTCAAACCTATCTTTGAATCCAATTTGTGTAGTTGCATATGCTCCTAACTCCACCTTGAGAAAAGAGTCCGTATATCCGTGTATACGCATGAACGTTCAGCACCCATTTGTCTCAAACCAACTAAAGCCGCCCAAACCAGCCCTATAATCATGGGCTCTGATACCACTTGTTGGGAACCCGATGACAATAGTGTTGGTAATTTAGTCCTACATCGAATAGGAGGTGGGATCATGATGTTTAGATAATTAGAATTGGTTTAGGCTTTACATTGTGAGTCCAGTCTGGATTTGGTAACAACATATTTGTGGAATCCAATCCGGTTAAATACTTGATTTTATTATATTTGGATGTCCATAATTGGTGATGTGCTATTTTAGATATAGGGTTCTTGCTATTGGAATATTTTAGGTATAATAGGATTCCTAATTTATTCTTATTTAGAAAATCATATTATGACCTAGAATATGATTTTCTCATCCTATATATATGGGGTGAGGGTGGAGGCACAAAGCACAACACAAAGTTGAGATTCGGGATGCTCATCTACAGAAGATCTAAGAGAAAGTCTATACTTTACTCTTACGACTTCTTCATACAAGATAGAAGGAATGAGGAGACCTGATCGAGGAGTCGTCAACTTCGGTTAGAAAAATTGTTAAGGATTGGTGAGTGATTTCATTGTAATATAAGTCGTTTCAATTCTGTTGGCCCATCGGTCTGGTCACACCTGATTTTGATAACCGACTGACAACCCCAGTTCGAAATACACAAATAATATACATGTACGGTACTGCTACTGAACGATTACAACCTTGCTACTGCACTCAGTCAGAGTCTTCGCTAACAATAATCGCATCAATGATCGAGACATTTTTTCCTATTTTGTTATGTATTTTTCAATTTATTGAGTTTAGGAAAAATGTACGGTTGATCGTGATTGGCACTTGGTTCAGCTACAAAAAGTCCACTACCAAAATTAGCCTACCCAATCATCTATTTAATTACTCCATTCATTTAACCCAGTAACTTTCCAAATAGTCCAGAACCCCACAAATTAAAAGCCCATTCCTCATGACCTATTCTGGAAATAGGGCAACCAAACTTGGACCGAGTTTTGCCCGAACTCGAATCGAACTCGGTCACTCCTGACTCAGTTCCCGAGGGATCAGGTCACCCCGAAGAACATGCTCCAAACGTTCGAAATTTTGAACGTTGGACTACCGAACTCTGCCCGAATTCTGTCCAAAAAAGACTATAAATAGAGGAGAGTTTTTCATTTCTACTCACTCATTCCATTCTCTCTTCTTTATTCATTCAAGTATTCCATAAAAGCTTTCCACTTTCAAATCTAAGCTTTACAACTCGTAGTCAAGCCAGCGCCAATTTCGTTTCAATCTAGAAGTTCGGTCGAGTTGTACAGAGGAAAACATCTTAGTTTTTATTCAGTTCCAGAAGTCGGCAAGTCCTTCGGATTAAAGGCTTGCAAATTGAAGTAGTGCTCCTCGGATAAAAAGCACGTATTCTAAGGAGCTGCAAGCGCTTCGGATTCAAAGCTTGTGTTTCACGAGATAGTGGATTCAACATCGAGCTAGAGTACTCGAGACTGGACTAATCCTCTCAGAGGAAAACCAGTATAAACCTTGGTGTTTGCGTTTGCTTCTCTGAACTTATTTATATTACACATTTCTATTTACTGCTTACTTCATATCAGTTTGATTTCTGCCATATTAATATTTAAGTGGTGATTTTTATTCCACTATACATACACACTCTATTCACCCCCCCTCTAGAGGTGCTCAACGTTCCTACAATTGGTATCAGAGCAAGTTATATTCAAATATAACACTCTAGAGTGAATATATATGGCAGCCGTGAAATCTATATTCATCGGTGAAGGACAGTCCACAAATAGATCCCTACTATTTGATGGAACAAACTACACTTACTAGAAAACACGGATGAGTTTCTTTCTGAAATCTCTTGATTTTGATCTCTGGTCTATATCATAGACGGCTACAAAAAGTCACATAGAATAGTGATTGACGGTAATCTTGTAGACAAGCCACATGATATATACACGGATTCAGAAAAGACACAAGTCAGTCTTGACGTAAGAGCGATCAATGTACTATTATGTGTCATTGATAAGACTGAGTTCAATAGAATATCTACATGTGTCACATCACACAACGTTTGGAAATTTCTTGAGATAACTCATGAAGGTACTTCACAAGTGAAGTAATCCGAAATAAGCAGATTGACACAAGAGTATGAGGCTTTCAAGATTAACCCAAATGAAACAATCACTAAGATGTTTACACGTTTCCTTGATATTACTAATACTTTATCATCTCTTGGCAATGATTACTCAAATCATGAAAAGATTCGCAAAGTGCTCAGGGGACTAATAAAGAACTGGAACTCAAAAGCTACTACGACCCTAGAAGGAAACTATCTCACCACTATGTCGCTTAAAACACTCATGGGCAAACTGATAACTCATGAACTAGACCTTCAAGACTTTGAAGAATCGACTCCAAAAGAAAAGTCCATCGCCTTCAAAGCTCATGCTAAAAGAGTCTCAAGCAACATACGATGAAGAATCAGAGGGTGAGGAACAAGCTCTTCTTGTAAAGAACTTCAAGAAATTCTTGTAAATCAAACCAAAAGTAGAAGGATTATCAAGAAAGCAACGAAGAAGAAATTATCTGCTATGGTTTCTAGAAGACTGGACACATCAAGAAAGACTGTCCAATGGCAAAGAAGACAAGTCGATACGAACGATCAAATAGAAAGTCTTCATCACGAAAGTATGCTAATACTAGCATCTGACATGAAAGCGAGGCCAGTGAATCAGAGGAAGAAGATAAACTAAGCAGCTCTACAAATGTTTGCTTGATGGCATTTGATCAGTTAACAACAAATCCTCTATACGATGACTTTACATTTGATAAACTTTCTGATGCTTTTAGCGACTTGTTAGATGAACACTAGAAAGTCTTGGACAAATATAAGCAGTCTCGAAAAGAGATCAAAGCTTACACTACAGAAGTTGAAAGGTTGTCATCCCTATTGAAAGATATATGGAAAACACCTTCCACCAGTAACACGAATGAAGAAATATCAACTCTGAAGCTTAGCTTGCATAATGCTCATAAAACTATTGAGAAAAGAGATCATGACTATGCCAAGCTGAATGAGTTATATGAGTTAGAGAAGAAGTAAAGTATCGCTACACAGAAGATAACTACCAAGTATAATGAGGCATGTGCTTTCTCTAAAAAGTTAGAGATGAAGTTGGGAAAATAGGTGATACCTGCTACTCATCCAAAGATCTATCATATGACACAACATACACGTAACACGATACGACAAAAGAAAGCACGTAAGCATAATGTTTCACATAATCATGCATTTGTTTATAAGTATCCAAGCAAGACACACAAGCATCATGTCAATAACATGACACCAAGCACTAACTCTAAATTTTTCCATACATATTGTGGTTCACATGGACACATCTCTAAGTTTTGTATAGTTAGAAAGCTAGTTGACATGAATATATATGCATGGATGCCTAAGACTAACATTTCTGGACCCTTAAAGAAATGGGTACCAAAGGTCACATGTACTCGTTTTGTAGGTGGAGCAACCCTCTAATGCTATAAGTAAATGGATCCTCGATAGCGGATGTTCGCGACACATGATGGGTGATAAATCTTTATTCGTTACTCTATCGATGAAGAAAGAAGGATATGTCTCCTTCGGAAATAATCTGAGAGGTTATATAATAGGTAAGTGCCTAATAGCTAACAAAGATGAAAGCTGGCTATGGCATATTAGACTAGGGCATGCAAATATGGATACCATATCAAGACTATCAACAAAGAAATTGGTAAAAGGATTACCTGAAATTTCATTCAATAAAGACATGGTATGTTCTGATTGCGAGAAAACAAAGCAACTAGGTCATCATTTAAGTCCATAAATACTGTAAGTACTTCAAAACCTTTACAATTATTACATATAGATTTGTTTGGACCAAATAGGGTCGTCAATCTTGGTGGAAAATTCTATGTTTTTGTTATCGTTGATGATTTTTCTCGTTATACTTGGATTTTCTTTTTATCAAATAAAAATGATGCGCTTTTTGAATTTGAAATTTTCAGTAAAAAGGTTAAAAATGAAAAGGGCTTCATGATTACTCGCATCCGAAGTGATCATGGCGGCAAATTCGAAAATTCTGATTTCAAAAAGTTTTGTGATTTAAATGGTTACTCTCATGAGTTTTCTTGTCCTAGGACTCCCCAACAAAATGGCGTTGTGGAGCGGAAGAATAGAACTCTCAGCGAAATCGCTAGAGTTATGCTTAACCAGTATAATCTTGCGAAATAATTTTAGGCTGAAGCTGTAAGTACAGCTTGTCATGTTTTAAATAGGGTTCTAATTCAACCTATTTCGAAAAAACTCCCTATGAAATGTGATTTGATCGTATTCCAAATATTTCATATTTTAAGTTTTGGATGTCGATGTTTTATTTTGAACAACAAAAATAACTTAGGAAAGTTCGACTCAAAGTCAAATGAAGGAATATTTTTTGGATATATTGCTAAGAGTAAAGGTTATAGGATTTTCAATAAGAGTTTATTGGTTGTTGAAGAATCGATTAATGTTACTTTTGATGAATTTAACAATCAATTGCCAAGTGACAGTGACGACGAAGACTCAGAAAAATATCCAGCAAAGCACTAGAAGATACGGACACAGGAACCAGTTATCTGGAGAGTCTGCCAAAGAAGATGAGGTTCGTGTCAGACCATCCAGAAACTTTGATAATAGGTGATGTATCAAAATGTGTAAGTACTCGTCTTCTATTAAGGATATAGCGGCAAGTGTTGCATTTATTTCACAGATGAACCTAAGTGTATAGCAGATACATTTGATGATAAATTTTTAACTTATGCTATGCAAGAGGAATTAAACCAATTTGAGAGGAATCAAGTTTGGGAACTCATTCCTAAGCCTATTAGTCACTCTGTAATTGGTACCAAATAGGGATTCTGAAATAAACCAAATGAGGATAGACAAGTCGTTCGCAACAAAGCACGTCTAGTTGTTCAGGGTTATAATCAAGAAGAATAAATTGATTATGACGAGACCTATGCTCCTGTTGCTAGACTTGAATTCATTCACATGCTTTGTGCACATGCATGTGAAGTACGTTTAGGCAACTCTAGAGGGAGAGGTGAATAGAGTATGTATCAATAAAACCCAATTAAAAATAACTCTATTCAAGTTCACCCAACAGAAATAATAATTAGAGTATAAGTGCGGAATATAAATAGAGATCAGAGAAGCATACGCAGACACAACAGTTTTTAACCTGGTTTTCCTCGTGGAGGACTAGTCCAGGCCTGAGAACTCTAGCTCATGATTGAAATCTACTATTTGTGAAATAGCGTACAACCACGTGCCTTTACTCAGAAGAGCACGCCAACTTCTTACAGATTCGCAGATGGCGAGACTTGGAATTGTCCAAGTGACTTCTTTTGGAACTCTTGCACACAAACTTCTAATTGACTCGCACTGAGCACCTTGGAGGCTTGAGAAGTTTTGTGGCTAGTTAGATGAGAAGAATAAGCTCTTGAATGTATAGGTTATAGAAGAAGAGAAGATGAGAAGATTGGATAATTGAAAATGAGAGAAATCAAGGCCTATATATACTAGTCCAGAGAGGCAGAGTTCGGCCAGAACTCTGTTCCAAATATTCAAATATTTAGCCGTTGGACAACTAGCAACCAGCAAACCCTAAAAATCATGTCCTGAAATTAAGGGGACAGAGTTCGGCCCAAACTCTGTCTCCTTGGGGACAGAATGTTCAATGGGTTGTTTTGGGTTTGGCAGGTTTTTGGACTTTTGTTTGTGGAGCTTTGGTGTAAAGTCTAGGGTTGAGATACTCAGTGCGACTCAACTTACAATAGCCTAAACTCAATAAAAAGTAAAATACAGACTCAGAGAACAAGTAAATAGCAGCATGTCATAGCAATTATCGATGATGTTTGTCTTGAGCTGATGTGTGGTGATTGTCTGTTTTAGAGCTTGATGGAGCTTGATGTGTCAAGTTGGATCATAACATATATCATCTTGTTAATTATCAAGATTAGGTTGACTGCAATCCAGTTTGGGTCAACAATCTCCCCTATTTTGATAATTGACAAAAATACGATATTTGCATGTCGCAACATTCATACTTGGACACATGGAATAATGATAATAGCTCCCCCGTAGATGAACATGTCAGCTCCCCCTTAATTGGATGTCCTAAGACAAGTTCTAATCCAAGCAAGCACAACAATATATATTGAAGCTCAAAACACATGTTCATACAAATATCACAAGTATTATCAAGTGTTTCCAAGCATAAGCAAATATCACAAGTATTCTTCCCCTTTGTCATTTAGCAAAGTGATAAAGTGGCTCCCCCATAAAAAGTAGACAAAGTGAATACATGCAATCACACAACGTGGAACCACAATCATAGAGAGAAACTACTAGCAGTTTTATATCTAAAAAAATACATAAGTCTGAAGGAAATACAAAGCATGAAAATAGAAATACTATATCTCAAAAACTACTACATGAAACAAAATGAAACTATAGCCTAACATCAGCAGCATCAGCAGGTACTAAACCACGACCATCATAGAGCACGGCATGGACAAGAAGAGTCTGAAGGGTCGCTGGCAGAGCGACGAGGGTCAACAAAGGCTGCGTCCGGGTCCAGATACCGTCTGACCCATGTGTCGTCAATACGGTAACGTTCGCGAGAAGGGTCCCGTACGATAGGGAACGACATAGTAGGATGGGTGGCCAGGGTGTACTGGAGGTCGTGCAGCGAGTTGCTGATAGCACTCATCTGAAGGGTAGTGCAGTAATCAACTGAGTCCAACGGTCGTCTTCCAAACGGAAGCGATCGCGCAACATCGTCTTGATGGAGTCAAGAGTAGCAGGAGGCTCGGGCTCAGGAGCATCAGAGTCAGAGGATGCAGCAGCAGCAATAGTCCGACGTGCCTTGGACAGAAAAGCAGGAGCAGGTAGGAACTGACAGTCATCAAGAGGGATGTTGAAGCCACGAAAAATCTTTGGAAGGTACATGGCATAGACTAAGGATTTTGGTTTTGGTCTCGTACGAATCATCCAATCCATCATCGTGCGAGGGAAGTTGAACGGAAGATAAAAATAAAGATGAAATAGAGCCGATATCTCAAGATAAGTGACTTCACCGGTAGATCCCGCTTTGGACAAGATCGAGGAAAAGATGATCCGATGGAGTTCATAAAAATAGTTGTCGTGATATTTTGCTCGAAGCTTGCGAGGAAGTGTGTTAGGAGAACACAACGCATCCTTGAAACCCTCAAGAGTGGTTTTACTGGAAAATTGGAACTGTCGGGCATCAACAAGTTTTTCCCAAGTATTTGGTTCCGGGAGGTCAAGGTAATCGGCAAGTTCGAAATCGTCAAAGGATATATCAATGCCGGCGACACGAGAATAAATCCTGGTGTCGTCATGAGTTAAATTACAGTAAAACATCTGTATAGCATTGAGATAGACACAAGATGAAGTTGTGAGAAGTTCATCGAGGCATAAATCGTGAAAAAGAGCGTCATATGCCGAAATAATTATGAAGTTTATCGGATGGCCCGGGAACACACTACGTGAGCGAAAGTCCGTGTACCACTCATTGGATGCATCCAATGAGACAAAAATTTGCTCATTGTCGGCGTTGGGATTTGGTGGAGGTGGTGGATTGAACAAAGGATGACTTGGAGGAGGAGGGTTAGATGAAGATGCCCCTCTGTAACGCCCCAGTCCCAAAATACTTGAGACTAGGTACGTGGACATACCAGCTGTATACATACGAAGTATATTCCAATATATGGAACCCTCGTATGTACACATAAGCTGTAAAATGTTGTAACTATGAAACTAATCTCATCCACAAACAAATATGTCATATAATCAACTTTTAAATGTCATTGTACAAATGTTGGACGGAGACAAATCCACTACCAACTAGAAAGAGAGAAGTACATAATAACGAAGGAAGAGTCGAGCAAGCGAAGACGATCCAAGAGCTAGCATCACGAAGGTAAATGGTAAGGTACGACCTTGGCTAGAGCACCTGAGAAAATCACAAAGCAATGTTATAAATTTCGCTACGCGGAGACGGTGCGCCAAGGGCCCGCCTAGCGACTAGGGCGCCTAGGCGGCGCCTAGGCGCCGAACTGATTTTTTTTTATTATATGTATATATATGTTACCCCATATATATATGTATATGTCATTTATAAACAAAACTTATGGTTGATAAGTTGGTTAGCAGCTTGTGTTTAAGATTCTGGTTTGGAGTGTGGAGGCCACGGTTCGAATCCTTTGGTTAAGTTTTTTTTTTTGTTTTGTTTTTTTTTTCATTCACCCTTAAAAAGGGGATGAGAGGAGAGAGAGTGCAGTAGTAGCAGCAGCACCATCACTCCTCTCCTCCCTCCCCCTTTCCCTCTCCCTCTCCTCCCTCTCCCGCCGCCGCCGCCACCGCCACCGCCACCAGTAGCAGCAGCAGCACCACCACTCCTCTCCTCCCTCCCCCCCTCTCCCTCTCCCGCCGCCGCCACCGCCACCGCCACCGCCACCAGTAGCAGCAGCAGCACCACCACTCCTCTCCTCCCTCCCCCTCTCCCTCTCCCGCCGCCACCACCACCACCACCACTAGCAGATCCACCACCACCACTAGCAGATCCACCACCACCACCACCACCCCCCCACCACCACCACCCCCTCCTCTAGCAGCAGCACCACGTCCACGACTGCCACCACCACTAGCAGCAGCACCACCACCACCACCCGACGCCGTCACCGCTGCCGCCGTCGCCGTCACCGCTCAATCTCTGACAGGTAAGTGTTGAAATTTTTTTTTTTAAATTTTCAGACCGAAATGGCCCGCCTAGGTCCGACTAGGGCCGACTAGGCCCGACTAGGCCCGCCCAGCGCCTAGGCCGGCCGCCTAGGGCCTTTTCGGTGCGGCCGGAGGCCGCCTAGCGCCTAGGCGCCGCCTAGGCGGCCGCCTAGGCCGATTTTTAGAACACTGTCACAAAGCACACCTGGAGAAATCACCAGGTCCTCAGAGGGACGTAACAAGATACAAGAAGAACATGCCATGTATAACTGCATAAATAAACACTACAAATCTACAACACAATAGGGTCCCTAACCATCTATGTGATATGCACTTTGAGGACAACGTTCTACGCAGGAGCTGTAGGATCACGCAAGTAATAAGGAGTGGCCGTCAAGTAGCGCTCATCTGAGACACTATCGGCCGGGCAGCAAGTAGCGCTCATCCGAGTCACTATCAACCCATAAATGTGTGTAAAAAGTAAATGTAGCCCCTACTCTAGTAGCTGTCCCCTCCCCCAATGATACTATATATGCGACGTAACCACGACGCGCCAACACGTGTCGCTTCCACAACATTGTTTTATAATAGATAACTGTCAAGTCTTCTAACATGCATCTATTGACAGTTATTCCTACGTATGCACACGGGTGATCAACTAACACGCAAGTGACCTCTACATGTTACTCACAACTCTCACACAACTCGTATACAATCGTGACAAGTTAATGAGAGACACTGAATTGACGGTAGTCCCTTAACTCTAGGTCCACGTACAAGAAGAAAAATAAATAACTGGAAATGAAAGTAGATAAAATATACAATAATTGAACAAATAAATGCAACTAATGTAAGCAGTAAATGTGACAAGGTATCTTGCCTGGTGTGTCGCCTGGCGCGATGATCCGACAAGTTCCGTTTGTCCAATAGCCATGGTCAATGGGGTAAGAATCCGAAATTGCGAGAAAAATAGGAAGACACAATTAGACATGATCAAGGATGATAATTTGAAAAAAAAACAAATTTGTGGGGATAGATACATATGCTAACTTTAGAATTTATTTATATTACATCTAAAATATATTTATTTGGAAAAATACCTTTTATGAAAACACTTGAAAAAAATATTTTAGGGAAAACTAAGTTTACCAAAGATGAAATTTTATAGATAGAAAGACTATTTTTATTAGTAAAAATAATTTAGATAAATATGCAAAAATACTAGGAAGTTATTTTATAACTTGGAAATTATATACTTATGGGTCAAAATATTTTTGTATAATTAATCTAGAAAATTTTGGTAGGGTTAAAACTAAATTGGAAATAATTTTGGAAAATGCTATTATTACTATTATTATTTTTTATTTTTTTAATAACAACAGAATAGTACAGAAAGAATAATTCCAATAATAATCACTCATAACAATTTATATACTAATATAAACAATTTATACAAAAAGAATATATATAATAAAAAGTAGTAGCCTCACAAAATATGGAGAATAATAGCAACATACGGCTGCTCTCCTCTTCGAGGAGTTTTCAGCTACAAAACCCAGCAAACAAGGAGAGAGAGAGAGGAACAAAGCAAAAAATCAAAGAAATGGAGAGAGGTGAGAGCGGGAAGAAGGGAAGAGAGGGAATTACTCACAGAGGGTTTAGTGGCATGCTGGCTCGGCGAATCCCGGGCGGCGCACGGCAAGATCTGGAAGGCGGAGACTCGCCGTCGACGGCGCTGAGCGTGAGGAGGTCCCCGTCATGTGCCGAGGCGTTGCGGCGGTTGGCGCTGAGTAAAGGGAACGAGCTAACGATGGGGTAAGTCCGATGGCGACGGGGCTTGAGGCGAGCGGCGGAGGATCGGCGATGGCGCTGGTGTTTGGCGGCCACCGGATCGGGTCCGCGGCGGTTTCCAGTGCGCGCGGAGGGACGCGCACGCGCGGTGGCGCTCACGGCTGGTGCGACCGTGCGTACGGCTCGGCGGGGAAGGCTGGGTTACGGAGGCTCGGCACAGCGGAGGTGAGATTTAGGGTTCTCTTTCTTTCTTATTTCCCTCTTGGGTTGGTGGTGATGGTGACAATAAGGTGGTGGTTTTGGGTGGCGGCTGCTACCGGGGATGGCCGTGGCAGGGAGCTGGGTTCCAGGTTGAGGGTGGCCAGGGTTGTGTGGCGATGGTGGTGTGGTCGTAATGGTGGTGATGATGGGGCGAGGACGGGAACGGCAGAGGGGTGAGGCGGTCGGAAGGCTGGAAGTTGCACCGACAAGGAGGCGGCGGACCGGGCACAGTGCGAAAGAATTAGAGCTAGGGTTAGGTTTGGATTAGGGATTACGTGTCCTGCCGAGACACGAGAATTGGGTGGACGTGTCCGGGGTTGTCGGATACGATAAAAACAATGTAATTGTAAAAATAATGAGAAGAAAAGATGGACACAGACACGGTGCACATGATTGGCTATGGTGTTTGAGGAGTTTGTGGAATTTTATGAAGAAAAAGAGAACAATGAGCCTCTCCTTATATAGGAGGTAGTGCTCCTAGAAAGATATGGATTGGGACAATTTAAATCTCCATGTAGATATCCCAAAATTTAATTCGAAACCATCTCAATTCCATCTAAAGCCGATATAGATAAACATATTTATTTAAAGGCTATTTAAAATAAAATAAAATCTTTTTCTCTGATTTAAATCACCATTCAAATATATCTATAAAAAATATCTTTTTCCAACTAATAAATATTAGTATTAAATTAATTTCGAAAATAGAATTTTATTCATAAATTTTAAATTTCTGAACCTTGTATGTAAAAGAATACTTAAAACATTATTTCCAAAATTACCAACTATATTTGTATATTGAAAATAAATATCCCTTTTTATAATAATTAGATAAATAAGGTTCGCAATCATGACGCGACGCCTTTTTACCTCTATAAGCGAATAAAAAGGAAGGATAAATAAATAAATAAATAAAATATTTACCACGAAATTTTGCACCTATACTTCTCCTATATAAATAAAATCTATAAAAATGTTTTATAAAAATATGTACCTCGCCTATATTCGCACTCGACGAGCAAATACGAAAATGCAAATTCGCACGTGACGTACAATTACGAGAGCTCGAACTTGCACGCGTCGTACCAATACGAAGTCCAAATTAAATTCCATTAAATACCAATTTATATAAAAAAAATATCATAGTAGAAATTTTAGGGGTTTACATCCTACCCAACTTAAAAGAATTTCGTCCTCGAAATTTAGGAATAGTTAGGATTGGTAGGGTTGAGGAGTTGGAAAGAGTTTATGGATAACAATTTAAGGAATGATTCGGAAACGGAATCGAATGATAACAAGTAATTTGAATAACGGCAATTGAGATAACTAGACAATTAAATTTTGGATATAGTTTAGAAGATAATCATATGACAACCCATCAATATCCAATTCAATCACACCACCATCAATATCATATAATGTGTAATAGAAAAATAGGTACTAACTTTCTTGACCTCTAAATATCTCCATCATTCGAAATCCAAACTTATGTCGATGTCGTCACGATCTTCTAAGTTCGTGATTTATCAAAAATTGTCAATGTCCTTCGATACTCCATTCTTCATCTATTTCTCTTCAAATTTACATTCCATAGAAAATTTAAATTCCTTGAACATGTTTCATTTTCTTCTTTACTACATTTGAGATCTACTCAAAAGAAAACTCGCAAAATTTAAGTTCCAAAGATATCTGGATCCAGTATCTCATGATAGAATTTTAATTCAATAAGTATCTGATCCTCTTCTTCCAACGGGAGTGTGTGTATATATATATATTTTTCAACTAAATTTCATCTTCCATAATCTCTTCGAAATTGAAATCCAATACATCTTCGATTTATTTCATCAATTCATATTTGTAACTATCATAAAAAGAAATTTATTCTCATGGCATAAAATTTACAAATCACCTTGGAGTGACCTCGAAATCTAATAATATTAAACACCCTATTTATCATCTCAAAATTTTCTCAACAATGAAGAACCAATTTGTCAATCGAGGAGCCTACTCTCCTTTGATCATATCTTCCTAACACAATCTTTTATCATAAAATGTTGTTTTTCTTCCATCATTTATTTATTAGTGTCTTTCTTGAAAATAAAAATCCTTAATTTATGACGGCAAAATGGCTCATCTTACATTTATATCAATAATCATCCTTGAACGTATTCCTTAAACATCAAAAGTAAAAGTACTCGCACTCAAGGTTTGATTAACTAATTATTGCCAACCTTTGAGTCTATTTACCTTTGCTCAGCATTACATTCCTCCATTTATCTAGTAGGGTTGACCATATATTTCAATTTATGACCAATCTACATATTTCTCGATATAATCTATCCATTAATCTTCTTTATGGATTTTTCTAATCTAGACATGTATAACTGAAGAACGTTATGA
This sequence comes from Iris pallida, assembly GCA_029216955.1. Lineage (NCBI taxonomy): Eukaryota > Viridiplantae > Streptophyta > Magnoliopsida > Asparagales > Iridaceae > Iris > Iris pallida. Next base: position 6,760,507 of record JANAVB010037819.1, on the reverse strand, counting down.
CCAATTTCTATTCTTTGAGCAAAGAATCATACAAGGAACAAGGTTGCCTACACTACGGAGGAATCATAGTGAAATATGGGTTAAGCAATTTAATCGGAAGGAAGAAAAGTAAGGGTTATTAATATTGCATGTCGAGAAAAAGATGGCATGGGTTTGCGTGAATGAAGGTAAGGCACGAAAATAAAAGGACAAGGGTTAAGAAATCAAGTAAACACAAGGTTAAGCATTTAAGGAATAGGGTCGAAAGATTTGAGTCAAGATTTGGTCTCTAACTGAAGTCAGAAAAGATAATGGTATTATGGTAGGGTTTATAGCTAGCCATTTTGACTCAAAAGCCGCATCATAAAAATGGAGTGCAAGAGGACGTGTTTTAGTGGGACATGATATACCTACATGAAGGTGGGCTCGTCTAGGTTTTTCATATGAATTTTGTGGAACGAAAAGTCTAGTGTTGTGCTCCAAATATCAAAGTCACGATAGGGGACACCAAATGATCAAAATAGAAAGTGGGTTTTCATGAGTTACTAATTAATGCACAAAATCAAAAGGTTAAAGCACAAAATAAAGATAATTAAGGAAATCTCGTAGATCAAGGTAAAATAGGTTAGAGACAGTTTCTAGAAAGAAGGTAATCTCATAGATAAGGGTATGGTCAAGGGACGATCTAATCATTCATTCAAGTTTAAAACGATGAGAAGGTCACGATAAAAGTTCTAGACTTGAGGGAAGGTCGATTAAGTCAAGATGGAGAGATAATCACATTGTTTGGTAGATGACCAACTAACTACACTTGAATACAACTATCATGGTCATTAGTAATATGGCAATTACTATCCATCTTGGTTGCCTCTCAATACTATATCTAAATCTATTAGTTTGAATCCCTCAAAAGCTTTCTCAATATAATTCTAAAAAATAATCTACCATAATTTGTATCCTTTCCAAGCCGCCAACTTAATCACGACTTCAAAACTCAATTTCCTTAAATCAATCTCGAAGTAACCCTTATCATATCACTACTAACTTTTCACAATTATATTATCAATCCAACCTTTAAACTCAAGATTTCATGAACCATAAAAAAAATTTACCAAATTTTTTGATATCCATAATCACAACTTTTAAACTCAAAATCCAAATAGATTTATAAATCATCAATCATATGACACAATTTAAAATTTGAAATTTTTTCTCAAACTCAATTTCATACCTTCCAAAATATTTTAAACCAAAATTTTACTATCATCACCTCAAACTCAAAACTCAAAATTAGCAATCTTACTAATCGGAAATCGTATGACTCAATTTAAACCTTAAGATTTCCCTTTTTTTTCCCATAATCAAACTTTAACTCAAAATATAACTCAATTTATAAATCATAGATCATATTACAAAATTTAAAAATTGAAATCTTCCTCAAAGTCGATTTCATATCTGTCAAAAATATATAACTCCCATGAGTCATAAATATCCTAAAATTTCTAAAGTTATGAATCAATTTTGTTTTCTCAATCATTTAGATGTTCTCACGAATCTCTTGCCACTTGTAGCCTCAAAATAAAATTTTGTCCATCCTTCGAAGTTTGTAATATTGCTACTACCCAACTTAGAATTTACTAAACCTTAAGATCATACTTTTAGGAAGCATAAATGCCTTTTTAACTCAATTAAGACCTCAATGCATACTAATTGTCAATGTAATCCTATGAGCATATACGAGTGTAGTCATCTTCCTAGTTGTCACTAAGCACGAAACTAAGAATTTACGGTAGAAAGAGTCAAGCAAGATGCAAATCAAGGAAGTCGAACGAGAGTTCGGAATTTGAAGTCAAGGAAGGAAGTCAAGCATATGGATGAGACTCCTAGATTCTAATCCTATGTTGCAGGCTCACATCGGTACAGTAACGTAATCGAAGTGATAAACTTGACATGCATAGGCCACCACAAAAACATGTAACGCCCCAATTCCAAAATACTTGAGACTAGGTACGTGGACATGCCAGCTGTATACATACGAAGTATATTCCAATATATGGAACCCTCGTGTGTACACATAAGCTGTAAAATGTAGTAACCATGAAACTAATCTCATCCACAAACAAATATGTCATATAATCAACTTTTAAATGTCATTGTACAAATGTTGGACGGAGACAAATCCACTACCAACTAGAAAGAGAGAAGTACATAATAACGAAGGAAGAGTCGAGCAAGCGAAGACGATCCAAGAGCTAGCATCACGAAGGTAAATGGTAAGGTATGACCTTGGCTAGAGCACCTGAGAAAATCACAAAGCACACCTGGAGAAATCACCAGGTCCTCAGAGGGACGTAACAAGATACAGGAAGAACATGTCATGTATAACTGCATAAATAAACACTATAAATCTACAACACAATAGGGTCCCTAACTATCTATGTGATATGCACTTTGAGGACAACGTTCTACGCAGGGGCTGTAGGATCACGCAAGTAATAAGGAGTGGCCGTCAAGTAGCGCTCATCCGAGACACTATCGGCCGGGCAGCAAGTAGCGCTCATCCGAGTCACTATCAACCCATAAATGTATGTAAAAAGTAAATGTAGTCCCTACGCTAGTAGTTGTCCCCTCCCCTAATGATACTATATGTGCGACGTAACCACGACGCGCCAACACGTGTCGCTTCCACAATACTGTTTTATAACAGATAACTGTCAAGTCTTCTAACATGCATCTATTGACAGTTATTCCTACGCATGCGCACGGGTGATCAACCAACACGCAAGTGACCTCTACATGTTACTCACAACTCTCACACAACTCGTGTACAATCGTGACAAGTTAATGAGAGATACTGAATTGACGGTAGTCCCTTAACTCTAGGTCCACATGCAAAAAGAAAAATAAATAACTGGAAATGAAAGTACATAAAATATACAATAACTGAATAAATAAATACAACTAATGTAAGCAGTAAATGTGGCAAGGTATCTTGCCTGGTGTGTCGCCTGGCGCGATGATCCGACAAGTTCCGTTTGTCCAATAGCCGTGGTCAATGGGGTAAGAATCCGAAATTGCGAGAAAAATAGGAAGGCACAATTAGACATGATCAAGGATGACAATTTGAAAAAAAAAAACAAATTTGTGGGGATAGATACATATGCTAACTTTAGAATTTATTTATATTACATCTAAATATATTTATTTGCAAAAATACCTTTTATGAAAACACTTGAAAAAAATATTTTAGGGAAAACTAAGTTTACCAAAGATGAAATTTTATAGATAGGAAGACTATATTTTTATTAGTAAAAATAATTTAGATAAATATGCAAAAATACTAGGAAGTTATTTTATAACTTGGAAATTATATACTTATGAGTCAAAATATTTTTGTATAATTAATCTAGAAAATTTTGGTAGGGTTAAAAATAAATTGGAAATAATTTTGGAAAATGTTATTATTATTATTATTATTATTATTATTATTATTATTATTTAATAACAACAGAATAGTACAGTAAGAATAATTCCAATAATAATCACTCGTAACAATTTATATACTAATATAAACAATTTAACAATTTATACAAAAAGAATATATATAATAAAAAGTAGTAGTCTCACAAAATATGGAGAATAATAGCAGCATACGGCTGCTCTCCTCTTCGAGGAGTTTCCAGCTACAAAACCCAGCAAACAGGGAGAGAGAGAGAGAGAGGAACAAAGCAAAAATCAAATAAATGGAGAGAGGTGAGAGCGGGAATAAGGGAAGAGAGGGAATTACTCACAGAGGGTTCAGTTGCATGCCGGCTCGACGAATCCCGGGCGGCGCACGGCAAGATCTGGAAGGCGGAGACTCGCCGTCGACGGCGCTGAGCGTGAGGAGGTCCCCGTCATGTGCCGAGGCGTTGCGGCGGTTGGCGCTGAGTAAAGGGAACGAGCTGACGGCGGGGTAAGTCCGGTGGCGACGGGGCTCGAGGCGAGCGGCGGAGGATCGGCGATGGCGCTGGTGTTTGGCGGCCACCGGATCGGGTCCGCGGCGGTTTCCAGTGCGCACGGAGGGACGCGCACGCGCGGTGGCGCTCACGGCTTGTGCGACCGTGCGTAGGGCTCGGCGGGGAAGGCTGGGTTAAGGAGGCTCGGCACAGGGGAGGTGAGTTTTAGGGTTCTCTTTCTTTCTTATTTCCCTATTGGGTTGGTGGTGATGGTGACGATATGGTGGTGGTTTTGGGTGGTGGCTGCTACCGGGGATGGCCGTGGCGGGGAGCTGGGTTCCAGGTTGATGGTGGCTGTAGGTCCTAAAAATCAAGTTGCACCCATCAACAAAGTCATGAAAATCAAATTAAACATCCTTCAAGTGAACTGCGCAGAAGACAGATTGCGCAACAATTCGATTGCGCAGGCTGAACTGCGCATTCATCCAAGTGCGCATGCTGACGTGGCCTCGTCATCATTACCTGACAGAGAATCAGATCGTCTGACAGCTGACAGCACGGAGAACGAGAAAACTGTTCGTTTATCGTGCAGCACAGCGCTCGAGGACAGCTGTACATGCAGCGCAATATGCCTGCAGCGCAGTCCATCCCAGCGCGGTCCATCCCAGCGCGGTCCATCCCAGCGCAATCCGAAGCAAGCGCAATTCAGTTGGCGCCCTTCATCAATACAACTGACAAAGTACACGTGGCCTTCATGCCATCAATGACTCATTACGTGGTAACCGTCTGTACACGATCATGCGCATTTCAATCAAATAATGCCATGTGTCCAATACAGTTGGCCTACGATCAAGTAAATGCCAGCGCAGTCTGATATCTGCGCGGTCCAATGCAGCGCAATCCAACTTGCGCAGTCCAGAATAACTACAAAGTAGTTATTTCCAGAACTCTATATATAGAGTTTCAAGTCCTTCATAGAGGGATCATACACACATACAGAGATTAGGAGTTTTTGCCAAAGTGCTGCTGCAATCTTCAGAGGCTACCGTCTTCAAAGTTCACATCGTCCAAGGGATAAAGCGATCGTCATTCAGATCGAATTCCTATAGTTGTACTTTCCCAGAATTCTTGTAATCTTCTTTACAAAGTTTGTTGAAATAAAGATCAACTTTTGTTTTTGCAAACAAAATGGCGACTCTGCTGGGGACGACTTTCTCCTCCAACGAGGAAGTGACAACTCAATGTGACGTTGCGTCTATCGGAAAGACGCAGAAGACGCTGGTTGTGAAGGTCAACCAGACAGCCTACGAAGCCATGATCAACTCCAGGACCACCCCTCGCACTGCGACAACTTCTGCCATGAGCAAAGTGCGCCCAGTGTGGGTCCCCAAGACTGCTGCGCAGTCTGTTGATTCTGCCACCAAGACTGCTGCGCAGTCTAAAGTCTCTGCTGTTAAGACTGTTGCACAGTCTGTTGTCTCTGCTGTTGTACAATCTGCCTCTACTACTCATGCGCAGTCTGCTGTTGCCAGTGCACAAACTACTTCCTATGCTGCCCTGTCAAAGTACAAGACTCCTGTTCCTCTGGCGCAGTTGGCTGCAACTTTTCCTGCGCAGTCCACTACTCCAACAACCAAAGTACAACACAAACACTCTGGCAACAAGACTCATGTTGCGCAAGCCATTATGACTGAGGCCAGAAGACATTCTGCCAGAGTTACTCCTGCGCAACCTGCCAGTGCGCCATCAATCCATGTGCAAACTGTGCCTGCGCAATCCAAGAGAGACAGCCCTTTGGCTAATCTCTCATCTTCTCACAATAAGAGGAAAAGCTCTGCTACTCCTCTCAAACACCCTGTTGCTCCTGCGCAATCCACTGGGGGTAGTCTTTTGGCTATTCCTCTTCCTCCCCAAAACAAAGGAAAAGATCCGTTGGTCTTTTCTCAAACTTCCTCGTCCCATGACTTGGAAGACAACAGAGGGAAACGCTCTTTAGCTAACCCTTCTTCACAAAACAAAGGAAAAGGCCCTTTGGTCTTTTCTCAGTCTTCCTCGGTTTTTACCGTTGAAGATCAATCTGAACGTGCTCCGGCACCAGTCAGTACAAGAACTCTTTCCAATAAGGATTCTTCTTCTCTCCTTGCCAAAGGGAAGTATACTGATCAGAGAGGTATTCTGCCTACTCCGGTAGCAGAGTTCCAAGATCTCCCAACTCTTCAGATATCCCGTTCAATACAGGGAAAATTGTTGGTGTCTCAGACAGAAACCCCTAGGGGTGAGTTTGCTGATCTAAGAACTTATCTCAATCGACCAACTTCGGTGAAACGCAAACAGCCAATGCCGAAGACCAACCAGCATCAGAAGCAAACTTCTAGGATCAAGAATCCGGACACTTATGCCAACGAAATGAGTACTTTCTTGTACACTCAGGGGACAAAATATTTGAAGAACCGGAACCATGTTCTGAATATTGTCAAAGAACACATCCCTCGAACTTCTCGTCCCGTTGTTGTTCCCGATCTCCGAGAACACCTCAAGCAAAAACGGGACAACATCTCAACATCCCCAGTGCAACCACTTGGACACCATTGCAATCACAAGGTTGTCATCAAGTGTTGTTGTCAGACAACAAGACGATCTGTCTTCGATCGTCTGAACTTTTCAAACTCTGAACCTATGTCGGAAGATGAAGACGAAGTTTTGTACGCTTCTGTCAACATGACTTCCAGAGACACTGGAGGTAGGAAGTGCTCCAAGCACGGGAAGCCTCGCAGGCCAAGCCAGCGGTATTTGGATCTACTCCAAGAATCCTCTGAAGGAGTATTCCAACATACCCGATCCCGAAGCCGAGACACAATCGGTCAAAGGAATCTTCAAGATCCTTCCGGTCATCTTCCTCTTTCTCACTCAGGAGATGATTCTTTCTCCGACTATGATGCATACAGTGAAAGCTCAGAACAGACAGTGTCCTCCACTGTACCCAGAGAAGTGACAGCTTATGCTGTCAATGAAGACCAAGATGCTTCCAGTTCGGCTAGTCAAGAACAACGAATAGCTGCACTAGAAGAAAAGCTAAAGACCATGGCAGAAATGGTCGCAAGTATGCATTCCATCATTGTGGCCCAGCATACAGTACCACCGACCGTACCTCCTACAAATCCTGAAATCATAGCATCGTCGGTGCCTGTCAATGCAGGACTGGGGGTAGCATCTCTTCCAGTACCTCCTGTACAGATCCAACCTACACCCAGTCAATCAGGTGCTGGGGGTAGTGCTTATCACGCTGTTCCTCCTCCTAACACTGTGATTCAGCCTGCTCTTTATATCAGTGGAAGATGCCAATGAAGCTGTCAAGCTCCTACGCACTCAGTTCGAGGCCTTCAAGGAGAAGGACAACTTGCAGAGGTTGGGGATCAAGCAACCCTATCCAGTTGAATGGAAGGAAGTCCCATTTCCCCCTAAGTACAAAATCCCAACAATCTCGTTGTTCGATGGCAGCACTTCTCCCGGTCAGTTCATTAACCACTTTGAGATTATGACTGTCCAACTTCAACCAAATGATGCTCTTCTTACCAGAGTATTCGTTGGCTGTTTAGCCGGCGTAGCATACGATTGGTATAGAAGCTTGCCTGATGGTTGTATCACCTCCTTCTCTGGCCTAAAACAAATCTTCTTGGAACGATTCTATGAGGGGATCAACGACATGACTATGTCAGCCCTCAATAAAATCAAACAAAGACACAATGAAACTGCTGAGAGTTTCATTGAAAGGTTCCGCCGGGAAGCTTTGAAAATGCCTCCAGGAACTCCGGCCGCTGTCACCATAGACACCTGCAAGACAAATCTTCTGCCTATCATCAGTATGTGGACAGGGTCTACTCAGTTCCAAGACTGACCATTTTTCATTGTCAACGCTAAAGCAGCTGAAATTAGCGCTGACAAATTCAAGCAGCTAGGGGTACGTCTAACCCCGACCGGGATGAACATCAAACATCGGGTGGTGGCAATCGCCAGAACAACCGCAAGGGAAAAGAAACTTTGAATATCAACTTATCGAATAAGAACAAAGAATCTCTGGCGGTCAACGTAGCTCCCCCTACGTCCACTTCTACTCCTTCAGCACCTCCACCAAGGGAACCTCGTCCGAAAGTGGAGTACTCTTTTGACGAGAATGACACCGTGAGCATCTTTGATTGCTTGATCAAAAGCAATAAGCTCCAGCTCCCAGATCCCAAGAAGCCTGATGAAATCGGTAAGACTGATCATCCTAAGTACTGTGTTTATCACAGGTTCATCGGGCACCCCACTCGAGCATGTTATGTGCTCAAAGGCAAAATTTAAGAGCTGGTCAACGCTGGTGTTGTCACTCTGCAGCAAGATGAGAAGACTGTTACCGCAAACATGGTGTCAGTTCAATTCGGTGACTTCCCGCCCCAGATGGTACAGCACGGTGTCATTCCTATCCCCAAAGTTACTCTTGAGATCGAGAATCTCCCTCCTCCACGAAGTGAATGTCTCGTCCCCTTGTCTCTTGACAATGGCGAGATTATGTGGATTCATCCAGATTTGGCCTCGGAGTTCGAACTTCCCTCTTCCTCCAAGAAGAAAGACCGCTCCAAGGGCAAAACAAAGACTTGCAATATGGTGTCTTTTGACCCCATAGTTGACGAGGAAATCCTTTTGGGCACCAGATCAGGGAAAGCCTATCTAAAGGATTACCCTGAAGCCCAAGAGAATCCTGCTTCTTCTTCTGAGCCTGCTCCAGTGCAGCCTGCTTCCACTGAGGATATTCCTACTGCATCCTCACCGGTTGTAGAGTCTACTCCTCCCAAGCCGATGGTTGCTGACAAAGGCAAACAACAAGTCCGCTTTGAAAAACCTTTGAAGAAGTCATCTCCCTCCGGACTTGAAAAGCCTTACAACTTTGATATCTTGGCTCAGTTAGCTAATACACCGGTCCGGCTGTCAATCTTCGAGCTCTTGCGCCTCTCCAAAGAGACTCGGGAAACTCTGAGCGAGGCTCTCATGCAAGCAGAAACTTGTTTAGCCCTTCTGAAGAGGCCGAAAGCAGAACCAGTCTCTTGCCTCCATTGTCATAGTGTGTTGGAGTTAATTCCAAACATAACTTTCACACAGGATGACATGCTGATGGAAGATAATAGGCACGACCGTCCTCTCTACTATACAGGATCTGTCGACTCGATGAAAGTCGATCGCATTCTGATAGATCCAGGGTCTGCTCTCAGCATTATGCCGAAGACAATGTTGGATGCGCTGAAGATCCCAGTGCATAGTCTTTCCAGTACAATCACCACTATTCTCGGGTTCAACCAGGGAAGGAGTGAACCTCTGGGCAAGATTCGCCTAAAACACCAAATAGGCAATCTTCGCACAAAGGTGACCTTCTACATCATTGATAATCATGGTTGTTCTTACAATGCTTTGCTGGGAAGACCATTTCTGTATGAACATAACATTGTTCCTTCGACTCTCCATCAATGTTTTAAATATGTTGATGACAATGGAGAGGTGCAAAAGGAGGTTGCTGATCTCTATCCTTTCAAAGGCGTCGAAGCATACTGCAACGATGCTCGTATGTACAAGGATGAATTCATGAAGGTTGTCCTATCTCTGGACACTGAAGAAGAGCAAGAAACAGTGCCCAATGATACCCTTATCATACCTGTCAAAGGGCGTGTTTCTCGTCCTCAGTCTTCCAAGCCACTGGCTATTCACTTGCCAGTCCCGAAGCAACCAACTGATGATGATCAGGATCAAAGGGAGCTCACCTCTTCTGAGCCACTTGTTATTGACTTACGTCGTAACAAGGAAAAAAGGCAGCTCACCATTTCTGAGCCACTTGTTATTGATTTATCTCATAACAAGGATAAAAGGGAGCTCACCTCCTCTGAGCCGCTTGTTATCGACCTCCGTCGTAACAAGGCCAATCCTCCTCTACGTTCTTCTTCTCCCCCTCTTGTAATCAATCTGACCAAGCCTGCTAAGGCTAAAGGTCCTGCTGTAAATACAAATGTACAAATCAATGAAAAAGCATCTACTTTCCAGTATACTGATGTCGTTTATCATGCTAAGTGCTATTTGGATATGTTAGATAGCTTTCAATCATTTACAATGGGAGTTGTACAATCTCTTCAAACAGAAGTCTCACTCGAACTTCCAAAGGATTCATATCGGATTGTTCCTGCTCGTAAGAAAGGCGAGAGTCCAATACTTTTTAGTAAAGGACCTGAACAACATTTCAGCTATACGGATGATAGCAAAAGTAACGACACGGGTCATCTTCAACTCCGTCGTTACAGTCAACAATCAAAAGACATCATCCGAAAGATGGGTTATGACTTCAAGAGTGGCCTCAACTACGGTAAAGGAAGAAGAACTCCTATCCGTACGGCTGTACCGAAAGGGAAGTCAGAGATGTACTACAACATGACCAAAAGAGGTCTCGGATATGCTTCTCCTCCGGTATTATCCCCAGCAGGCTCTGAATCTGATAGTGAGGAGCGCTCTAACTCTTCTGATTCCAGATCATGGGATTCTGACACCAGCATCGGTCAAGTTCATCGATTGACTGTATCTTCTAACATGGTTTCCGTCGAACTTCCAGAAGGCTATGACGAGGATATTGAAGAAAATCCCGAAACAGATCCTTGGGTTCAACGAATGGATACCCAATGGGAACTCCGATTTGTACAAAGGGAACCTCCTACTGAAGATCAATTAGTTCAAGTTGATGTAGGAGAGAGCGGGTCATCTCGTCCAATATTAATCAGCAAGAACCTCCCAGAGGCAGATAAGCAAGAATTAATTATTCTGATTAAAGAATACATTGATGTCTTTGCCTGGAGCTATGAAGACATGCCAGGTCTAGATCCCAAAGTTGCTACTCACAAACTGAACATCTTGCCGAATGCAAAACCGATCAAACAGCAACAACGACGTTTCAAGCCAGAAATGATGGACGCAATCGACGATGAAGTCAAAAAGCTCATCGCTTGTGGCTTTATTCGAGAAGAACAGCATCCTGATTGGGTAGCCAATGTCGTCCCAGTTCTAAAGAAAACCGGCAAAGTTCGAGTCTGCATCGACTTTCGGGATCTTAATGAAGCATGTCCAAAAGATGAATTTCCTCTTCCTATCACGGACGTTATGATCGACAACACCTGTGGGTTCGAAAGAATATCTTTCATGGACGGATTCTCCGGATACAATCAAATTCGGATGAATCCTGAAGATGAAAAACATACTTCTTTCCGCACTCCTCGCGGAGTCTACTGCTATACTGTCATGCCATTTGGTCTCAAAAACGCTGGTGCAACATACCAACGAGCCATGAGTACCATCTTTCGAGATCATCTGCGCAAGACTGTCGAATGCTACGTCGACGATATTGCTGTCAAAAGTCGTCTAAAGGAAGATCACATCCAAGACTTGAGAACTATCTTCAATCTCATGCGTCAACATCAACTCAAAATGAATCCCACCAAGTCATTTTTGGGTGTCTCTAGTGGCAAATTTCTTGGCTTCATTATTACCTCTAAGGGTATACACGTGGATCCCGAGAAGATCAAAGCCATTCAAGAGATGCGTCCTCCACGCAACCTAAAAGAGCTACGAGGATTCCAAGGTCGACTTGCATACATCAGGAGATTCATTTCGAATCTGTCTGGACGATGTAGACCATTCACTCAACTAATGAAGAAGGGTGTTTCTTTCGTTTGGACTGAAGAACGTCAACGAGCATTTGATGACATAAAGCGGTATCTCATGAATCCACCAGTCTTGGTGCCACCAATCTCTGGCATACCATTCTTAATGTATGTCTGTGCTATGGATCATTCATTGGGTGCTTTACTTGCCCAAAAGAACAAAGAAGGCCACGAACAAGCCATCTACTATCTCAGTCGTACTATGATTGGTGCTGAACACCGTTATAGTCCGGTCGAAAAGGAATGCCTAGCTCTTATGTTTGCTGTTCAAAAGACTCGGCATTACATCATTGGCCAAACTATTCATGTCATATCCCGAGTTAATCCTCTTCGGGTACTGATGAAGAAGCCTAGCACACTCAATTCTCGGCTGGCTACATGGACCATTCTGCTAGCCCAATATGACATGGTATATGTTCCTCAAAAGTCTGTCAAAGGTTAAGCACTGGCGGATTTCTTAGCAGCTCATCCTGTTCCAGAGACATCTAAGCTCTACGATGAAATTCCAGACGAGACTTTGGAATCTAATACAATCTCCGAAGAATTTCCTACTTGGCGCCTATTCTTTGACGGTGCATCCAGGATTGGACCCAATGGTGCCATTGTCGCAGGAGTTGGAGTTGTCCTTGTTTCTCCAGACGGGTCAGCTATTCAAAGAGCATACTCCCTAGATGAGCCTTGCTCCAACAACGTGGCAGAGTACAATGCTCTACTCATCGGTCTTCAGCTAGCCAAACAACTTGACGTCGAGTATCTTGAAGTCTATGACGATTCCAAGCTGGTTGTTAATCAGGTTAGAGGGACTTATGAAGTTCGCCATCAAGACCTAGTGCCTTACTTTGAAGCGGCAATCAACATGGCTACATCATTCAAAGCCTTCTTCATCGAATATGTACGCCGAGCTTGTAATACTGAGGCAGATGCTTTGGCCAATCTTGCAGCAGTCTTAGCCATCCCTATTAAAAGACAGCAGGTGGTGGTTGTCTCTAATCGGGAATTGTTTTGCATCGAAAACAATCGTAATATTGAGTTCAGTAATCTTACTGAAGTCAATGTTCAGTGAAGATTGGAGAGCTCCTTTCATCGACTTCGTGGTCCATGACATACTCCCTGAAGATCCCAAGGAGGCTACGAGTATTCGTCGACGGTCTCTCCGGTTCTACTACAATCAGACTACCAAAACTCTCTATCGGCGGACTTATGACGGCGTACTCTTGCGCTGTCTTGCTGGTGATAAAGCGAAGCAAGTATTACGTGAAGCTCACGACGGTGTTTGTGGAGCACATCAACCCGGTCCTAAGCTACAGGATCGCATTCGACGCATGGGTTACTACTGGCCCTCTATGGTATCTGATGCCATCGATTATGCAAGGAAATGTCGAGCTTGTCAAATCTACGCAGATTTTATTCATCAACCATCAGAATTCCTTCATGCTACTGCTGCTTCCTGGCCTTTTGAAGCTTGGGACATGGACATCATTGGTCCCATCAATCCTCCTTCTTCTAGAGGACATCGGTTCATACTGGCAATAACCGATTACTTCTCCAAATGGGCCGAAGCTATACCATTGGCCGAAGTCAAGACCAGCAGCGTCATCAACTTCGTTAAACACCATGTCATCTATCGATTTGGTGTACCTCGACGAATCATTCATGATAATGGACCTCAATTCATCAGCCATAAATTCACAAGGTTCTGTGACGATCATCGGATTGACAACGTCGCTTCGACAGCTTACAATCCTGCTGCTAATAGCTTAGCTGAAGCTTTCAACAAGACTCATCAAGCTCCTCAAGAAGTTTGTGTCTACTAACAAACGAAACTGGAGTGAAAAACTTGGAGAATGTCTTTGGGCCTATCGTACTACGGTCCGCAACCCTACAGGCTGTACACCCTTCTCTTTAGTGTATGGCTGTGAAGCAGTTCTACCTTTAGAACTTCAAATTTCGTCTTTAAGGATTGCCATCGCCAACGAACTCACGACAGAGAACAACGATCTTCTCCGACTTCAAGAGTTAGAAGCGCTCGATGAGAAGCGGCTATTGGCTCAACAGCATATTGAGTTATACTAAGCCCGCATCTCAAAGACTTTCAACCGCAAAGTTAAGGTCAGAGCCTTTCAGAAAGGAGAGCTCGTTCTAACAGTTAGACGTCCTATGACTATGACTCATTCAAGCAAAGGCAAGTTCGATGCAAAGTGGGAAGGGCCTTATATCGTAAGCAAAGTCTTTTCAAATGGAGCCTATCAACTCACAGAGTTAGACGGTCGGATTGCAATGATGCCCATCAATGGCAAATTCCTCAAAAAGTATTATGTGTAAATGTAACAGACAATGATTGTAATTATCAGACAAGTTCATAAATAAAATTCAGTTTTATTTCATCTTGAATGATAGTACATAATATCAAGGAAGATCACTATCATCTTTCTCGAAATTGGGACGCGGGCCACTACCATCCTTATCAAAAACATGATCAGCAAAAGAGTCGAGAACATTCTTGCTGGAACCCATCAAGAACTTGCAAGCAGCTATCCTCAGGGCTTCTTCTTCTTCAGTCTTCCCTGGTTCGAGAAGGAAGTCCAAGATGTCCTTTGGCGGTTTGGGGGCAGATGAACCTTCGCCCGCTGCTATCTGCTTTGGTTGAGCCGGCTCAACTGGGCGTTCTTCAGTACCCGCTTCCACCTTCGGGGCGATCTCAGCCTTCTTGGATGCATCTCCAGACGACATCTTTATGTTGAAAAGTGAAAGTGACCATCCCATCTGATTTTCTGTTCTATTTATAGACAGAGAGTTGTAAGACAATGAAGCGACACATTCATCTGACGGTTCGTCCGTTCATCATATCCATTTGACGGTTCGTCCGTTCACATTCATCCGACGGTTTACCCGTTCATTCATCACACTCATCCGACGGTTTACCCGTTCATTCATCACATTCATCTGACGGTTCGTCCGTTCATCATATCCCTTTGACAGCTCATCCGTTCATCTGACGGTTCGCCCGTTCATTTATCCGACGGCTCGCCCGTTCGTCACATTCATCCCGACGATTCATTTCGTTCATTTATTTTGACGAATCATCCAGTTCGTTCTTATCAGCAACTTGTTATCTTTGATTAAGTTGTCTATTGAAATAATGATATTCAATAAATTATATTTGCCACGTCCATATTACCTCTGAGCAGATATAATTGAATATGATTATTTTCCAGAATCAAGAAATATATCATGTCTTGTACCTCTGAATATATTTTCTATCGCTATTATTTATATCTGAATAAGATATGCAACAAATAATATAGCCACAAAAATGTCTTTTTATTGATCAAAGATGAAAGACATTACAAAGACACATCATGAAAAACAAAGAGATACAAAAGATCCTTCTACTCAGCCGGTGGTGTCATCAAATTGGTCATCTGCTGCTTCAAAATTTGTAGTCGCTCTTCACGAGATTCCATCACTCGTTTCCTAGCTTCTTCCATCCCAGATTTATCATCGAAGGTTGGCAGGGTTACTAGTCTGCGAGTGACTTCAGCTTGGTGAGCTGCAGCATATTCATCTCTCTCTTGAGTCAAAACGCCAAGTTGTTGAATTGCAGTTTGATGTTGGGTAGCCTCATCTTCCAGAGTTGATTGAGCAAGTCTCGGTTCTTCCTGAAGACGAGCAATTTCCGCTCGTAATTCAACAACTTTCCTTTCTTTCTCTTCAGCAATAGATGCTACTGTTTCTACTTTGGAGTTGTATTCAGCGGATTTGGCAGTGAAAGTATCCAAGAGAACTTGGAAATTAACTTTCTCAACCGCGGCCTCTTGAGACACCCGTTCAAATTCAGCTTGCACCAGAGGCTCTACCTCTCCCTTTCTTAGCTCTTTGTAGCTCTTAACTGAAGTCTCCAACTCATCTAATATATGATCAAGAAAAGTAGCCTGAGCTTCATCACCTTGGCTGCGGATGGCATTAATCAAGTAAGAGGTTGGACCTCTAACTGTAGAAAAATTAGCCTCTTCCTTCTCTATCACCCTATCTATTAAGGGTCCCAAAGAGTTAAAAGAAGAAGTTGGTGAAAGAGCTGATGACAAATTGGTTGGTGGCCAAAGCACCAGGAGTAGCAGCGACTCCTGTTGATGATGAAGCAGTAGGACGTTCAGCCACTTGGACGGGAGGCTCTTTAAATAAGGGAGCTAAAGTAGAGCTGGTTGCTCCTCCCGGTTGTTCCTCTGAAAAAAACAGATAAACTTTATCATTTTGTCTGTCATTTGCAGCTATTGAAAAGATCAAAAGTAAAAGCAATCTTACCATGGCTTGGTTCAGTGATGATTCAGTCATCTGCTGGCCCAGATTCCAATCTAGCAGAAGTAGCCTCAGACATTATTGCCTGGCTGCTGCCTGCCTCGGAGCCACCTGATAAATGACGACTGCTGCTAGCTATCGTCGTTACAGGTACTATATCCGTGCACACTGGAGGAGCTGGAGAAGATTCGATTTCTGCATGGATCAAAGATAGAGATGTCAGCTATTAATCTATGAAAAGAAGATTGATAAATTCATTTTTTACCTTTGGGATCAACAGTAGGAGTTTCCTCCAGGGCCACTTCCTCATTTGCAATCTTTTCGGGAGATACCTGCACCTCAATATCCTTTTCAGGATCTAGGGTGTCATCAGCTGCTTTGGGAGATATATGGACTTCAATGTCCTCTTCAGGATTCTGTGTATCATCAACAGCCTCTGATGATGTACTCTCCTCACTTTCATTATCCTCAGGAGCTTCCTCGCTGGCAGTTGCAGCGGCTTGATCAGCATCCTCTTGCAGACCGAAGTCGCAATCATTTAATGCCTTAATCATTAGGCGATCCTCCTCTTCGCGGACTGTTCCTGGTGTGACAGGAAGCTGAGTAGTTTCTACCGCTGGCGAAGGAGATCGTAAAGCTTCATCTTCCCTAGGCTCTGCAGCCTCATCTCTCTGTGCAGCCTCATCTCTCTGTGCAGCCTCCTCTCTCTGTTCAGTCTCCTCTCTCTGCTCTGGACTAGGCTCAGAGGCAGGAGTAGGAGATGACATAGTAATCCCAGCAGCAGCATTCACCACCACCGAGGACAGAATCACCTTCTTTCTCTTTCTAATAGCCTGCTTCTTTCTATGAAGAGGCCTTTCTGGGCTCTTCACATCGACTACGTCAACCGGCTTTGGAATAGAAGTCGGCGTAGTTGCCTCTTCTCGTTGAATTGACTCGGCCAGCTGCCGAGATTGTGATCTAGTAGTAACTTTCTCTGGTTGATCGAGGATAAGTTTCTTCTTTGCAGCTGGGGAAGAAGGTTCGTCAATCCTTCTTTTCCTCTCTCTGGCCGGAGATTTAACAACTTTCAGAGAAATTCTCAGTGGTTGATTTACTTCCTCAGGGAAGTTTGCTTCCCTGGAAGCTTCCAATGGATCATCTACCGGTTCATGTTGTTCATCATTTGCTGGAGCTAGTGTAGCAGTTGCTCCTTTCTTTAATCGCGTCGCCGTCGCGAAGCTATCCACCAGATTGAAATTCTCGGCGAAAGTGTTTGCAGCTGTATAAAACAATGAATATGTATATAACATTCTAGGGCCATTATCATTCTTGTTTGGCATCGAGAACACTGTCCTAGTGTCTCGAGCGTTGTAGTAAGCCCATGCTCTGGCACCATCAATCAGGTACCCCTTTCCTTGTAGGCAAGTTATAGCGTTGCCTACATGGAATTGGTCGTAACCAAATTGACGAGCGAAGCGACTCGGCAGATATGGTTCCAGATAACACTCCTCCTCAAATCTGTACACCAAATGCGATGGTCTGATCGCCTTCAACCAGTCAAAAGCTGCTCGACCCAGCGGTTGCCTCCCAAGGTCAACCAGATTTGTTGCCATGAATTCATAACCAGCTGGAGGGGCAAAGCAATAAAAATTCCATCACTTGCCAAGGTTCAGGGCACGTCTACAGTCCTTCAGACTAACGTACACCCACTTGCTACGGGAGAATCTTCGAAGGAAGCTACCACCGACTGCTCCCATGTCGGGGTTTATCAAAGACGGATGGTGCAGAAGCAACCACCCGAATAGATAGGTGTAAGGCAACTCCAATCGAGGGAAGTTTCCCTTCTCACCCTTCCATTTGATCATGGAGTCGACATACAGACGAAGACCTGCATTTATTCTACAGGTCATCGCTGATAGCAAATCCATCCGGTAGCCAAAGACTAACCGGACGGCAGCGAAGAGTACGCCGCGGTGGAAGCGGTCCACGGCGCTTGCCCCGGGTACAACAAATCGACGGAGCCAGTATGTCAAAAATCCTGCAAGTTGGGCTTCTTGTGACATGGACCTGTAGCCCATTCTTATAAAGCTTTCAACAAAATCTCCGGGCTTGAGCGGAGGGTATTGGTGTTCATCAGTAACTCTGATATCCATCTTCTTATTCTCTTCCATCAGTTTTATTACTTCACTGTGGCTGAGGGATTGGAAGAAAGTTGGGTTGCATGAGTCATGATCTTTGGTCTTTTTCTCAATGATATGGTTAAGAAAAAGATACGGCAACCACTTCGATGAATAACATGTGCCGGAAGAGCCGCTCTTGTAGTACAGGGAACATATGTTGTAATGGCACAAAAGTTCGTCGAAGACGGCCACCATTTCTGTATTTTTCCGACGTAGTCTATCTAACTCGTCATTTGTGGGAACATACTCCTCATAAGGGAAGTCTCCCGTTGGTAGGCATGAGATATACTTCATCTCATGGAGGGCCAATCCCATCTCCCCGCAGGGCGTCATGAACGTCCCTGTCCTATAGTTATACCTCTCTGCCAGGGCTAGAAACAGATGAGGATTTGGGTGGAAGCCATACACGGTAGCATATACCGCATTATAAAGCTCGATCTCTTTAAGTTTATCTTCAAACTGAGCCAATACCCAGTTAGCTATGCAGTTCCACCTCCTGTTCTCCGGGTTCACCAGACCGGTCAGCCGGATGTCCTGATCCGGATATCTGCCCTCCGCCTTTGCATACTCATTAGCAAAGATTGGTGTCCTCACAGGCAGCAGTAAAGAGGAGTTCTCTGGAGGGATACAGCCTGGCTTCAACCCTCTGAGTAAAGTGCTGTGTCGCTCAGAAGAGCTATAGAACATGTCTCTATTGTTTGGGCCTTTCTTGACACAAATCTTTCCTGTCCTTGCATGTTGGAGGGGAGTAATGTCCCAGTCCATCCTCCTGGGATGGCTTGCATGAGCATATCGTGCTAGAGGGAGGCATCTAGCAATGTCCGGTAACATGATCAGTTTCTCCTTCCTTTGGAAAGTTCTCTGCTCGACACGGGGCCTTGGCTGAGAACTCTTGTCGATGGCTTTGCCAAATAGGAACATGGGTTTCTTGTGGGTAATGGCGTCAGCAGACTGCAAGGGCTGCCCATTCATCAGACTTAACAAAGTCTCATTGTCCTGAGCTATAAAAATAGCTTGGCGAGAGGATGGCAGAGCATATTGTGGGAAGAGCACATGGGACAAATCTTCTTTGAATTCCGGCTCAGCAAGGGACCCTGCAAATGTTTCATACTCAGGATCCTCTCTGATGTCAACTGCATCAAATAGAAAAAGCAGAATTCAGTACAAGTAAAATCAAAGATTCTGTCAGCAGATTGCGCAAGCATCAGATTGCGCAACCATCAGATTGCGCAACAATATCTTCTATGCGCAAACTATCCAGTGGCGCCAACTCATCCACTTGCGCAAAGCCATCAGATTGCGCTGAATAACTTGCGCAAAGTATCAGTTTGCGCTGGACAGCCTTGCGCAAATCAGCAGACTGCGCTGACTTTTGCCCGCGCGTTCTAAACCGATTGCGCAAGAAAATAGTCTTCATAAAAATGAAGATTATTGGATTTTGTGCAACTGAAACCCTAAACAGGGCGGCGCAACGTAACCAAATCTCTAAAAAGAGATCGGTTTGAAGGTGCAGCAATGACGAAGAACCCTAAAAAGGGTTTTCGATCGGATGTCTACCTTGCAGTGCTGGGTGAGCCACCTCATGTCGAGAAGGGCACGACGCAGCACGAGCCGAAGACTCGGCCGGGGCCTTGCCTTTCTCAGCAGCGGAGCGCTTTGGAGCCATTAAGGTTGATGAAGAAGAAGAAGAAGGAGAGTCGAGAGATTTCGGGAAATTCTTTCTTTCAAATGATTAGAAGCAAGTAAAGAATGACAGAGAAGAGAAAGGGAACTATTTATAGTTTTCGAGAATGAACAGATTCCTCAGATTGCGCCGGATAAACAGGAGCTAATTCCTCCGATTGCGCAGACAGGTCATCATATGCGCAACTTGATTTTCAAATCAAAATTCAAAGTATTTCGAAGCTTTGACTATTTTTCAAACTTCGAAAACTTTGAAGGGGGTCTTGTAGGTCCTAAAAATCAAGTTGCACCCATCAACAAAGTCATGAAAATCAAATTAAACATCCTTCAAGTGAACTGCGCAGAAGACAGATTGCGCAACAATTCGATTGTGCAGGCTGAACTGCACATTCATCCAAGTGCGCATGCTGACGTGGCCTCGTCATCATTACCTGACAGAGAATCAGATCTTCTGACAGCTGACAGCACGGAGAACGAGGAAACTGTTCGTTTATCGTGCAGCACAGTGCTCGAGGACAGCTGTACATGCAGCGCAATCTGCCTGCAGCGCAGTCCATCCCAGCGCGGTCCATCCCAGCGCAATCCGAAGCAAGCGCAATTCAGTTGGCGCACTCCATCAATACAACTGACAAAGTACACGTGGCCTTCATGCCATCAATGACTCATTACGTGGTAACCGTCTGTACACGATCATGCGCATTTCAATCAAATAATGCCATGTGTCCAATACAGTTGGCCCACGATCAAGTAACTGCCAGCGCAGTCTGATGTCTGCGCGGTCCAATGAAGTGCAATCCAACTTGCGCAGTCCAGAATAACTACAAAGTAGTTATTTTCAGAACTCTATAAATAGAGTTTCAAGTCCTTCCTAGAGGGATCATACACACATACAGAGATCAGGAGTTCTTGCCAAAGTGCTGCTGCAATCTTCAGAGGCTACCGTCTTCAAAGTTCACATCGTCCAAGGGATAAAGCGATCGTCATTCAGATCGGATTCCTATAGTTGTACTTTTCCAGAATTCTTGTAATCTTCTTTACAAAGTTTGTTGAAATAAAGATCAACTTTTGTTTTTGCAAACAATGGCCAGGGTTGTGTGGCGGTGGTGGTGTGGTCATAATGGTGGTGATGATGGGGCGAGGACGGGAATATCAGCGGGGTGAGGCGGTCGGAAGGCTGGAAGTTGCACCGACAAGGAGGCGGCGGATGGAAGAATTAGAGCAAGGGTTAGGTTTGGATTAGGGATTACGTGTCATGCCCAGACACGAGAATTGGGTAGACGTGTCCGGAGTTGTCGGATACGATAAAAATTAATTGTAAAAATAATGAAAAGAAAAGATGGACACAGACACGGTGCACATGATTGGCTACGGTGTTTGAGGAGTTTGTGAAATTTTATGGAGAAAAAGAGAGCAATGAGGCTCTCCTTATCTAGGAGGTAGTGGTCCTAGAAAGATATGGATTGAGATAATTTAAATCTCCATGTAGATATCCCAAAATTTAATTCGAAACCATCTCAATCCCATCTAAAGTCGATATAGATAAACATATTTATTTAAAGGCTATTTAAAATAAAATAAAAATCTTTTCCTCTGATTTAAATCACCATTCAAATATATCTATAAAAAATATCTTTTTCCAACTAATAAATATTAGTATTAAATTAATTTCGAAAACAGAATTTTATTCATAAATTTTAAATTTTTGATCCTTGTAAGTAAAAGAATACTTAAAACATTATTTCCAAAATTACCAACTATATTTGTATATTGAAAATAAATATCCCTTTTTATAATAATTAGATAAATAAGGTTCGCAATTATGACACGACGCCTTTTTACCCCTATAAGCGAATAAAAAGGAATGATAAATAAATAAATAAAATATTTACCACAAAATTTTGCTCCTATACTTCTCCTATATAAATAAAATCTAAAAAATGTTTTATAAAAATATGTACCTCGCCCATATTCGCACTCGACGAGCAAATACGAAAATGCAAATTTGCACGCGACGTACAATTACGAGAGCTCGAACTTGCACGCGTCGTACCAATACGAAGTACAAATTAAATTCCATTAAATACCAATTTATATTTAAAAAAATATTGTAGTAGAAATTTTGGAGGTTTACACCCTCACTTCTCAACCTCTTTCCTCTACCAAATAACTTAGGAGCCATTGACAATGAAAAGAGATTAAATTTGAAAGAGAGGAGAAAAAGGAGTTATACCTCACACAAATGGTTGGAGATGGAAGAGATCCTTCAAAAATCCTTAAATCTTGAGTTTGAAAGAAAATAGCCCTAAAATATGGGTTTTCTAGGGTTAGGTTTTTAGAGAAAAGAGTTTGGAGGGAGGTAGAAGAAGATGAAAGTGAAGAGAGAAGGAGAGTTCGGGTTTATGATGGTTAGGGCCAGCAGGTTGGGTTAAATCGTGGCCGTTCGATCAAAAAATTGGATGGCCAGGAACCAAAGTAGGTTCTGGAAGCAGGCACACAGAGTTCAGTCCGAACTCTGTGTGTGGCAGAGTTCGGCCCGAACTCTGTGTGTGGCAGAGTTCGGCCCGAACTCTGTGTGGGCAGAGTTCGGCCCAAACTCTGCTTGTCTGTTCCAGAACACAGAATTAGTTGAAAAAAAAAAGAAGGCAATGTTTTGATAGGAAAAAAATCTAGAATTTGAAAAATTGAATGTTATAAGTCATAAACACAATGTAGCTATGTAATAAATGAGTGTTAAGACAGCGATCATTACAGTGAAACTGCCTTGGGGTAGTTGTAGGGGCCGGATCCCAGCTAGAGGTAGTCCGAAGACTAGTGCACCGTGTCGCTTAGGCTTTTATGCCTTGTTATCAGAAGGACCCTTTCGGCTTGTACCCAAAGCTGAGTCATTATAAATGATGATTGTCATAACCGTTATTTACGCAGGTACATATTATTGTATGACAGTTTCATCCAAGATTCCTAACTCTCGACAAAGAAAGTTGAAGCGCTCTTCGGCTAGTGGTTTAGTAAAAAAATCTGCTAGCTGATGTTCGGTATCAATGAACTCTAAGTTAATAGTGTTGTGTTGTTGATGATCACATAAGAAGTGATGTCTAATATCTATATGCTTTGTGCGTGAGTGACATACTGGGTTCTTGGTCAAATTTATTGTACTAGTGTTATTACAGAAAATAGGTATGTGCTTGAATAATAAGTTATAGTCTTCAAGAGTTTGCTTCATCCACAGAATCTGTGCACAACAACGACCAACTGCGATGTATTCAGCTTCTGTTGTGGATAGTACGACAGAATTCTGCTTCTTACTAAACCATGAGACTAAAGCCATTCCTAACAAATGACACGTGCCGCTGGTACTCTTACGGTCACTTTGCATCCCACAAAATCAGCATCGGAATATCCGATTAATTCAAAGGAAGTGGTTTTAGGATACCACAAGCCTACCGTAATCATTCCTTTAAGATATCTAAAGATACGCTTAACAGCGGTTATGTATGATTCTTTACGATTTGCTTGATATCTAGCATATAAGCAAACGCTAAACATAATATCGGGACGACTAGCAGTTAAATACAATAGACTACTAATCATACCTCGATACTTACGTTGATCGGCCGGTTTGCTGCTTTCATCAGGTTCCAGCTTTGTTGTTGTAGCCATAGGAGTGCCGATAGGTTTGATGTTGTCAAGCTCAAACTTTTTCAGCATGTCCTTTGTATACTTCGACTGACTGATGAAGACGACTTGCGAGTATTGTTTGATTTGCAGTCCAAGGAAGTAGTTGAGCTCTCCCATCATGCTCATCTCAAACTCGTTCTGCATACACTTGGCAAAATCTTTGCATAGACCCTCATTAGTAGACCCAATTATGATATCATCTACATAGATTTGTACTAACAAAATTGTGTCATCAAGAGATTTTATGAAAACTGTAGTGTCAATTTTTCCTTTTG
This sequence comes from Iris pallida, assembly GCA_029216955.1. Classification (NCBI taxonomy): domain Eukaryota; kingdom Viridiplantae; phylum Streptophyta; class Magnoliopsida; order Asparagales; family Iridaceae; genus Iris; species Iris pallida. The sequence continues at coordinate 6,736,772 of JANAVB010037819.1, read as the reverse complement.
AAAAACCTTTATCAAGTAAGAAAGTACTAAGGCGTTCATACCAAGCTCGAGGAGCTTGTTTGAGGCCGTAAAGAGATTTCTTAAGTTTAAAAACGTGATCGAAAAATTTGTGATTTTCAAAACCAGGGGGTTGCTTGACAAAAACCTCTTCTTTAATAAAACCATTTAGAAAAGCACTTCACATCCATTTGAAAAAGTTTAAAGTTTTGAAATTTTGCAAAGGCGCAAAGCATCCGAATAGATTCAAGTCGTGCAACAGGAGCATATGTCTCATCGTAGTCGATACCCTCCTCTTGGTTGTATCCTTGAGCTACGAGACGAGCCTTGTTGCGAGTGACCGAACCGTCCTCATTAAATTTGTTGCGAAAAACCCATTTGGTACCAATGATTGAATGATCAGCAGGTCTAGGAACAAGTTCCCAAACCTGATTTCGTTCAAACTGTTTGAGTTCTTCTTGCATTGCATATATCCAAAATTCATCGTTAAAAGCTTCTAAAACATTTTTAGGTTCAATCTGAGAAATAAAAGCAGTGCTAGCAATAGAATCTCTCAAAGAAGATCGAATAGTTACCCCTTTCGATACCTCACCTATTACCAAGTTTTTTGGATGCGAAGGTTTGAATTGGAACTTCTTTAGTAATCCCTTCAGAGAGTTGGTTTCGGGTGGTGTATCCACATGAGTGAAGGTTGTTGGTTCATCATCATCGGGAATGATAGCTGTACTATTGTCCTCATCAAAAGTTACGTTAGTAGACTCTTCAACAATCATGGAGCGTTTGTTGAACACTCTATATCTCTTACTCTTGGCAGCATAGCCAAGAAGAATGCCTTCGTCAGCTTTGGCATCAAACTTGTCCAAGTTGTCTTTGGTATTCAAGATAAAGCAACGATAACCAAACACTCGAAAGTAAGAAACATTTGGAGTTCTACCAAACCAAAGCTTATAGGGAGTTTTCTTCGAGATAGGTCGAATCAAAACCCTATTCAAAACATGGCACGCTGTGCTGACAGCTTCTGTCCAAAAATATTTCGGAAGAGAAAATTGATTCAGCATGACTCTAGCCATATCGCCAAGAGTCCTATTCTTCCGCTCCACAACACATTTTGTTGAGGAGTTCTAGGATAAGAAAACTCATGATTAAAGCCATTTAAATCACAAAACTTTTCAAAATCGAAAATTTCGAATTCGCCACCATGATCACTTCGGATACGAGTAATCATGTAGCCTTTTTCGTTTTGGAACTTTTTAGCTGAAACTTTGAAAACTGAAATAGTATCACCTTTATTTGCAAGAAAGAAAACCCAAGTGAATCTTGAAAAGTTATCAACAATTACGAAAGCATAGAGTTTTCCGTCAAGACTGGCTACTTTACTAGGACCAAACAAATCCATATGGAGTAATTGCAAAGGTCGAGTGGTACTTATAGTGTTGATGGATTTAAAAGAAGATTTGGTAGCCTTATTCTCTTCACATTCGGCACATACCATGTCCTTTTTTAATGTGATTTCAGGCAATCCTCTTACTAGCTTCTTGGTAGATAGTCTTGATATGGTGTCCATGTTAGCATGACCAAGACGCTGATGCCATAATAGTCTTTCATCTTTGTGGGCGTAAAGGCATATACCTGCACTGTTAGTATCTCTAGATAGATAGAAAATATATATGTTATCTTCCTTTATCCCTTCGAACGCGATGTCTCCAGATGATCTATCATAGATAAAGCATTTAGTTTTACCGAAGTTAATATCATATCCGTGATCAGCAAGATGACTGATGCTGAGCAGGTTATGCTTTAACTCGGTCACTAAACAGACATCCTTAATAACGAAAGAAGAAGGATAACCAATTGTACCGTTACCTATGATATAGCCTTTCAGATTGTTGCCGAAGGATACATATCCTTTCCTTTTCATCGATAGTGTTGCAAATAGATTAGCATCTCCAGTCATATGTCGCGAGCAGCCACTATCGAGAATCCATTTGCTTCTAGTTTGAGAATGAAGGTCCGCCTACACCATGAGTAGATGTGATCTTTAATACCCAAATTCTTGTGGGTCTTGAAAAGTTAGTCTTCGGTACCCATGCATATAGATTAATATCCACTAGTTTTCTAATTCTACACTGTGGTGATATGTGTCCATGTAAACCACAGTAAGTACATGTAGCATGCATATTGGTGTTGGGTGCAGGATGATAGTGATGTCTATATATGGGTGTAGAATGATGATAACTATGTGTAGTAGTAGGATGATGATAATAATTACGTATAGCAGTAGGATGATTATAACTACGTGTGTGTTTTACGTGCTGCATGGGAGTAGGTGTGCATAAAGGCATATTTTTGTGTGGTATGTGGATGAGTGTTCTTGTAATGACGTGCTCTCTTGTGTTGAGCCGTCTGGTGTTTAGTGTAAGTGTTGTGATTATGAGATTGAATTTGATGTTGAATAACCTGCTTACCCAGTGTAGCACCCAGTTTCTAAAATAAGGGTAATTTTGAACTTTTGTATTTTTTAATTAGTTAATAATCTTATTTAAATCATGATATGATTTATGGTGACTTTTAATCAATTTAAAACTATTTAAAACCATGACTTGTGATTTGATGTTTTGCTAGTGCAACCCTAGAGACTGCATAACCTAGAGACTAACCATGACCATGGGGACCTAACCATGTGATTATGATGACTAATTGTGACTTTTTAGCCTAGGAGTATTTTGGTCATTTTGGACTTTTTAATGAAAATGAATTTTGATTGATTATTATAGTGCTAAGTATTTTATTAGAGACTAACCTAGTTTTGACTAAACCTAGATGCTAATGATGCTCATGGAGGTTTAGTTAGAAGGTTAGAGACTTAATGATTAAGTTAGATTAATATCTAGATATTATGTCCATAAGATATTTTGACTACATGTTAAGAAGGCTACTTTTGATGTGAGCCTTTGATTAGCCTAAATTTAAGTGGAGAAGCCTTAGCCACTCATCTAAAACCCTAACCCTAGCCTTTATCAACAGCCATCAAGAGGCCACACCCCTATTTAATCACATCATCAAAGTTCTAGTCTCCTTTTAAATACCTACATAAATTCCTATTAGTGTTCTTCTCCAAACCTTCACCAATTCCTCATTTCTCCACCAAATTGGACCAAACCAATTGCATTAGACTCCTCAACAGTAGAGGACATCATTGGTGACTAGCTAGTAAGGATTCAAAGGCTTGGGATCATTGCAAGTTGGAGGAAAGCTCTCATTCCTAGGCCTCTACATTGAGGATTCACCCTCAATAGGTAAAACCTATCAAACCCTAATGAATTCCTGATTTTTCTTCATAATTGCATAGATCTAGGTGTCCCCTAGCTGTCCCTAGAGTTTGGTAAGAAACTGTGTCCATTTCGTGTCCGTATCGGATACGTATCAGTGCATGTGTGTATGTGTTTGTTGAAATGCCTCATTGGAATTTATTTCAATTATTTTGAAATATATTTGAATATGATTGTAGCCCTATATGTATACTTTGATTTTCGTGAGAACTGAGCATACTTTCGTGTCGTGTCCGTATCCAAATTCGACATGGACACGCAGCACGAGCAGTGTGTTCGGTGCCCTGCTACTCGCGTGTCCTAGCGGACACGATACGGCACCCCGACACCTGAAATTTGGTGTGTGGGTGCGGGCAAGCACTGACAAGACACATATCAAATTTCAGGTGATTTAATCGAGTGGATTGGGAGAAATCCCACTCGCATCGATTTTGTACTGCACTGCACGAACACGAGATTCGCGTCTGATACGCGTCTCGTTCACTCGACACGACTCGCGTGGACACGAGACAGACATGTGTACACGTAGACCTATACCTGGCGAACATGTGGACACGTGCACGAGGTGTCTAGTGTCGTGTGTCATGTCCACGAGAGCCTGGACACGCTGCACGAGCCTGTCTATACACACAGACTGATACACCCTGTTTTGCACGATTTGGACACTTCGTGTCCACTGTTTGGACACGAGAACACCTCACTTGACACGTGCACATGTGTCTAACCTCTGGGTGCGACTGGAATAGGGTTTTATGGTATTTCGAATATCAATTTAGGGTTCGAGCCCTATTTACTGATACTGAGATGATCCAGAGCATTTTCAGAGTTTAAATGTGTTTTAAATTATTAATTAATGAAAATTTGTGATGTATTAACATGTATACATGTCTGGGTTCATTTAGGAAGGGGTTTTGAATTGATTGGGTGTTTTTGAATGCCTTGTGATACTTGAATGCTAGGTTTAAGTTCTGATACATTAAACCTGAGATTTGATTCACATGAATGTATTTTGACTTGATGTTTGATACTTGTGTTCCTGAGATGTAGATATGTCTATATACATTGGGTTTCACGAGATGTAGGTTTCATATAAATGCATGATTCAATGTCTGGATATTTGTAGTGTCCAATTTGGTTTGATTATGGGGTTCCTCTATACATGCATGTTATATAGGTTTGTGATCAATTCCTGGGTTTGAAGGTTCTGTAACGTGTGTTATATACAATGAGGAAATTCTGAGAATAAAGTTAGTGTTTGTATGTTGCCTGAGACTTAAACCCCCTTGCCATGTACTGCTATACATGTTCTTATACATTGATAATTCCTAGCCATTAACTGTTTTACACTATGAACCTGAACACTAAGGCTTGACACCTTGTATGACACTCATACACATTCACCTATACAAGCTCTCACATCTACACATTTACACACACTCAAATATATATATTCACACACACATATATATATATATATATATATATATATATATATATATATATATATATATATATATGTTCCACACACACACACACTACACAGGGGCACACCCCCCTGCTGCAGCCACTGCATCCACACAGGAAAACCCCCTTTACATGTCTGTATACTCATTAAGCCCCTCTTTAACTATACACACTTGTTATATGACCTTAACACTCTATTATGCTACTGACTGTCCACCATTGCCATGTTGACCCCTAGACCATAAACTGCCATGTGAACCTGAGATTGAACACACCCACACACCCTCTCACCCTATCACTGCTGTACAAAATCTAAGAATAACACACACACACTATGCAAATCACACACACACACAGTTGACTGAAAACCACACACACACACACCTGTCACACACACATACACATCTCATCTCTATCGCTCTATATATATAGTATATATATATTCATACATGATAATATGTGTATATATATGATTTGCCTATAATTTAGTATATGTAATGTGTGTTTTGAGTATATAATGTATGCCAATGTGGATATGCATATAGGCATATAGCCTATATGATTTCCTATGTGTATGCTTATATACATTGAGTATATATGCATATATGTATATGAAATATGTATGTTTGATAACTTGTGTAGCTTTGAAATTGTGTGTGAGTGCTAGCCTAGGCTTGGTTAGGCTTAGTGAGATTTGATTGGACTAGGCTTGACCTAGTTTGACTAGTGTAGTTGACCAGAATTGACCAAGAGTTGACCTTGGCATAGAGGACCTAGAAATCATATAGAATGCATTGTAATCTTCAGTACTACCATTTTGGACATGTTGTGACTTGTGTTGTTCTAAATAGGAGTTATTTACCTCATTTCGGACATTATATTATCACAGACATTCAGATATCAGGCAAGTACATTCTCTGACCGTTTCATACTTGCTAGGATTTATATTCTTGCTCTAGATTACTTTACATGATGTTGTCACGTTATTATCACGGATTGGTACTATATGGATCTTGTCATGCGATGTTATCCCCCTCGGGGTGCATCAAATACAGTTGTCATGTGCTTTTCACGAACATCTTGTATTTCATGTACACCTCTATTCATGTATACTCTTGTGCAATCTTGTACTCTCATGATCACGTGAGCAAACATGATAAAAACCTCTTGTGCAAGGTAACGTAACTTGACTGGATCCTTGTGTATTGATTGGGGAGGGTGAGTAGGAAATGGTTATGTGATCAAAATCCCATCTTGTAAATCTTGTGAAAAACTTGTATATATCCATTGTACACTCACGTATGATGGAGTTACCCTTGCATTGTCCTAACCCGTTTATATAACCATCTCATGCTCTAAATCATAATTTACTTACAGTTCTTACTTATCATGTATATAGATATTTCCAGTTATCAAATCTCTCTCGTTTTCATATATATTTCCTTTCAGTCCATGTATCTTACTCTTTTGCATGCTTTATATTTCCTAACATGATATGAACTGCGTGAGATGTATTGTGCTCGTTCCTGTCCTGACTGCACCTGTTGAAAATATTACAGATGATGATGATGACTGTCCTACCTTCTATGGGGCATATGAGGGTGACATTCAGGAGCCTGAGGAGCATCTAGCTCAGTAGAGGGTGCCTAGTTTAGTCTAGTACTTATAGCTTTCAGTTTGTATCGGATTGTTCTGATTGTAAGTTGAGACTTAGTTATATTCAGGACTTATATTTATTTGTATTGGATATCTATATGTGTGTTGTGATGACTTTACTTATATATTCAGTTCTTCCTTTTTATCTTATTCCATATCGTGCTCTATCTTCCCTAGACTTGTGATTGAGATATAGAGTTGAGATGTTACATTATACCTCCATGCGGAGATGACAGGTTTATATATATCTTGTTGTTAGATGTTAGATGTTATAGATGACCTATACAGCGTTCTACTGCCGACACTGCGGCGTAGGCTGGACGTACCCACGTTCTCGTGTCCCTAAACAGGGTGCGGGTCGTGACACCCAGTCTAATCTCTAATTTCTTAGAGGTAGCATGCAACTCATCACATTTAGCAGTAAGACCATTTATTCTACCAGTAGCAATCTTGTACTTGTTTTTCTCTTCAGCAAGTTCTTTATTTAAAGCAATGATATCATGTGTTTGCTTCTCAATAAAAGATTCGGCATCGTGTAAGCTTAACTTAAGCTTAGATACCTCCTCAGTGTTTTCTATGGATGTAGTGTTTCTAACATTTTCTAATAAGCATGAAAGTCTATGTATCTCGGCTTCATGAGCCGTGATTTTATCCTTAGCATGTTTATATTTGTCAATAACCTTTTTGTGGTCTTCAAGTAGATCACTAAAGGCATCACCTAGTTCATCAAAAGAAAAGTCGTCAAAAGAATCATTTACCTTAGCTGAAGTTGCCATTAGGCAGACGTTTGCCGTGTCTTGCGGAGAGTCCTCTTCTTCGTCTGAATCACTGGCCTCGCTTTTGTGCCAGATGCTAGTGTTGGCATATTTTCTTGAGGTTGGCTTCTTGTACGACTTTTCGTATCTGCTTCCTTTCTTTGCTACAGGACAATCTTTTCTGACGTGTCCCGTCTTCTTGCATCCGAAGCAGGTGGGTTCTTCCTCATCGTCTTTTTGTTCCTTCTTCCTTCAGTTAAAGCGTAGGAACTACTTGAAATTTTGAACCATGAGCGCTTGATCTTCACCTTCAGAATCGTCGTCATCTGTTTCCTCTGTGATGGTTCTTCGGCGATGAGCTCTTAAGGTAATTTCTTTTTCTTTTGGAGCCGTTTCTTCAAAATCTTTGAGGTCGAGCTCATACGTCATCAGCTGGCCCATCAGAGTTTCTAGTGACATAGCCGTAAGATCATTTCCTTCGATAATCGCCGTGACCTTGGGGTTCCAGATCTTCGGCAATCCTCTTAGCACTTTGCGTATCTTCTTATGGTTGGAATATACTTTGCCAAGGTAAGATAGAGGGTTGACGATGTCGAGGAATCTGGTGAACATCTGAGTAATTGTCTCATTTGACTTTATTTTGAATGCCTCTTATTCTTGTGTCAGACGGCTGATCTTTGATTCTTTAACCTGTGTGGTTCCTTCATGAGTCACCTCCAGAAGCCTCCATACTTCATGTGAGGTGGAGCATGTAGAGACCATGTTATAATTCAGTCCTGTCTATTGCACAAAAGAGAGCATTGATAGCCCTAGCATCTAGACTTGCATGTTTCTTTTCCTGGTCAGAATATTTGTCGTGGGGTTTTTCAACAAGAGTCCCCTCGACAGCTATTCTGGCAGGCTTTTTGTAACCATCCGTGACGATGGTCCACAGATCAAAGTCTAGAGACTTAAGATAAAAACTCATCCTAGTTTTCCAATAGGTGTATTTAGTTCCGTCAAATAGGGGTGGCCTATTTGTGGACTGTCCCTCACCATAGTTGGAAAAGGTATGTCGTGTGGTTGCCATGGTTCAGCTCTTAGGATGTTAATCCGATATAAGAGAACAAAGCTTTGATACCAATTGAAGTACGTTTAGGCAACTCTAGAGGGGGGATGAATAGAGTATGTGTCGATAAAATCCAATTAAAAATAACTCTATTCAAGTCCACCCAACAGAAATAATAATTAGAGTATAAGTGCGGAATATAAATAGAGATCAGAGAAGCATACGTAGACACAGCAGTTTTTAACCTAGTTTCCTTCGTGGAGGACTAGTCCAGGCCTGAGAACTCTAGCTCAGGATTGAAATTCATTATTTGTGGAATAGCGTACAACCACGTGCCTTTACTCAGAAGAGCACGCCAACTTCTTACAGATTCGCAGATGGCGAGACTTGGAATTGTCCAAGTGACTTCTTTTGGAACTCTTGCACACAAACTTCTAGTTGACTCGCACTGAGCACCTTGGGGGCTTGGAAAGTTTTGTGGCTAGTTAGATGGGAAGAATAAGCTCTTGAATGTATAGACTATAGAAGATGAGAAGATTGGATAATTGAAAATGAGAGAAATCAAGGCCTATATATACTAGTCCAGAGAGGCAGAGTTCGGCCAGAACTGTCCCAAATATTCAAATATTTATCCATTGGACAACTAGCAACCAGCAAACCCTAAAAATCAGGTCCTGAAATTAAGGGGGCAGAGTTCGGTCCGAACTCTGTGTGGGGCAGAGTTCGGCCCGAACTCTGTCTCCTTGGGGACAGAATGTTCAATGGGTTGTTTTGGGTTTTGCAGGTTTTTGGACTTTTGTTTGTGGAGCTTTGGGTGTAAAGTCTAGGGTTTAGATACTCAGTGTGACTCAACTTACAATAGCCTAGACTCAATAAAAAGTAAAATACAGACTCAGAGAACAAGTAAACAGCAGCATGTCATAGCAATTGTTGATGATGTTCGTCTTGAGCTGATGTGTCGTGATTGTCCGTTTTGGAGCTTGATGGAGCTTGATGTGTCATGTTGGATCATAACAGATATCGTCTTGTTAATTATCAAGATTAGGTTGACTGCGATACAGTTTGGGTCAACAACATGTTTTCATGATTTTACATTATTTCAAATGGATGTTAAAAGTGCTTTTTTGAATGGCTTTATTAAAGAAAAAGTTTTTGTAAGACAGCCTCCTGGTTTTGAAGATTTTAAATTACCTGATCACATTTTCAAGTTAAGAAAGGCACTGTACAGACTCAAACAAACACCTAGAGCTTGATTTGATCGTCTAAGCACCTTTTTACTGGAAAATAGTTTTTCTAAAGGGAAAGTAGATATACTACCTTATTTATCAAATCCCTTAATGATGATATTTTGTTAGTGTAAATATACGTAGATGACATTATTTTTGGTTTAACTAATAAGATACTCTGAGTTTGCTAAGTATATGCAGAATGAGTTTGAGATAAGCATGATAGGAGAGCTCAACTACTTTCTCGGACTGCAAATCAAACAAACTTTACAAGGGACCTTCATCAATCAAACAAAATATACAAAGGAGTTGCTAAAGAAGTTCGACTTCGACAATGTGAAGCCTATCGGAACTCTAATGGCTACCTCAACCAAGCTTGACATTGATGAGTGGCAAATTTGTCGACCAACGTAAGTATCGAGGTATGATTGATAGTTTACTTTACTTAACTGCTAGTCGTCCTGATATAATGTTCAGTTTTTGCATATGTGCTAGATATCAAGCCAGTCCTAAGGAATCACACATATGCGCAGTTAAACATATCTTTCGATACCTTAAGGATACTTCTACTGTCAGCTTGAGGTATCCCAAAACCACATCCTTTGACCTAATTGGTTACTCGGATGCTGATTTTGTTGGATTGAAGTAAATCGTAAAAGTACCAGCGGTACATGTTATTTCCTAGGAAAAGCTTTAGTCTCTTAGTTTAGCAAAAAGCAAATTTCTGTCACATTATCAACGACTGAAGTTGAGTATATCGCTGCCGGTCGTTGTTGTGCTCAGATGTTGTGGATGAAACAAACCCTAGAAAACTACAATATGCATTTTTATAATATTTTCATTTTCTGTGATAACACTAGCACGATTAATTTGACTAAGAATCCGGTATGTCATTCACGCACTAAGCATATAGAAATACGCCATTATTTTCTTCGTGATCATCAACAACACGGAGATATTTGCCTGGAATTTATTGGCACAAGTCATTAACTAGCAGATATCTTTACAAAACCATATAGCCGAGGACCGCTTCAATTTTATTCGTCGCGAGTTACGTGTTTTTAATATCGTCTCGGAAGCATAGTGAATTATGTCCGGTAAATGACTTGATGCTAATTCAAACAATTTTATTAAAATCAAAATTATTTTGGGTACAAGCCGAAAGGGCCCTTCTGTCATACAAGTGTAAATAACCTGAAGCGACACGGTACACTAGTCTTCGGACTACCGCTAGCTGTGATCCGGCCCCTATAACTAACCTAAGTTAATAGAGATCTATTAAATTTGTATGAATTTCATCGTTCATTTTATGTACATAATTTACATATGCTAAATCTAGATACAAGGAAACCGAATTCGGACCGAACTCTGTCCGAGTTCGGCCCGAACTCGGTCCCTATGTATCAGGTTAAACCGAGAGCAGGCCCCACCTTTTTAAGTTGTCTTCTTCACATCTAAACCCTACCTCTACCCGAGAGCAACCAAACCCCTCTTTCTTCCTCCTCCAAAAACACTCTCCAAACCCTAGATCTCCAAACCCTAAACCTAGAATTTACTTATTTTAGGGTTTCCATCTCCAAGATCAAGGATTTGTCTACTTCGGAATTCTTTTCTAAATTTCAGCATTTTCTTGAAGTATAATCTCTTCCCCTCTTCAATTTTTCTATAGCACCTATGTTGTCTTCCAAAAAAAGAGAATGGATGAAGCCTCATCTTCAAATCCATCTCAAGTTCCTTTTGAGTCCCTATTTAGTCCTCCTCCACCCATGAGGATGATTTCAATAGTTCATTATTTAGAAACCTAGAAGAGTCCAATGCATGGTTAGATGATTTCCAAAAGTGGAATATATGTCCGGGCAATATCATTATTTTCACTATCTTCCGGAAATATTTAGCTACTCTGACGCTCTAGGATTTTGTGATCTTGTGCAAATTGCTAATCCTATTTATTCCAATGCTATACGTATGTTTTATTGCAATTTGCAACACTCTCATGGCACTATCTACTCATCCATATGCAGTATCGATATTGAGTTTGATGATGACGACCTGAGTGAGATGCTCCAGATTTTCAATACTGGCAATACTCTCGTCGAAATTACCAAAGTCAATTCCGGTAACGACATGACTCTAGAATCCTTTAAGAATGCCATGTGTGATCCATTTCCTAGACCTCCAGGACGCTTGATATTCAAATATCTGAACCAGCACTTCTGTGAGCTATATCGCATGATCTTTTCAGCTATTCTACCTAAAATAGGATCCACTGACGAGATCACGTACTTAGAGATGTCAGCCCTTTACCACATTCATTTTGGTATTCCTTTTAGTCTTCCAAAGACAATGATTTCAGCTATGGTAAATTGTCGCAAAAGAGGGCACAACTATTATATGCTATGTATCTACCGATCATCTTTTGTGGTTTGACATTCCTCTAGAATCCTGTCCCTTTGACGACATACCATCTCACCTCCTTCGAGCCCGTAGGACCCGACCTTCTCATATTGCTCCATATCCTGATGAGGCTGATGATGAGAATGTCCAACCTGATGTTCATGCACCACCTCCTCCTCCTGATGTTGCTCCTGCTCCTACTGTTGTTCCTCCTCCTGCTGCTGAGGCCCCAGCATCACTTGATAATATCTGCACTATGATACGAGATCGTTTTCGTCTTGAGGATGAGTGTTACACTGCTGATCTAGAGCGTCACCGCCAGACGGATTTCAGGACCACTCTTCAAGCTCAGGCTCTTGGAAACTCTATTACGGACATGCAGTAGAGTTTGGGACATGAACCTGGTGGCCCTATTCCACATATCCGTCATCCTCAGTTCTCCGGTTACAGATTTGAGGATCTAGAGGCTCAACATTACTTCATTCATGGATCTGCATATTATGATCTCAACCGATCTGTCGAGACTGGTGACGATACATCTTAAGGGTTATTAGGTTTTGTGATGTGTTTTGGTTTGATATGTGATGGTTGATGATGGCATTAGTAGTTGGCACTAGTTAGTTGCACTTATCTTGTTTTATGTTAGACTCTGATGTACTTTGGCTATGTAGTTTATTATGCATTTTTCAGCACTTCTATGTATTTGAACTCTGGTTTGGTTTATATTATGCAGTTCCTTTTATCTTTTATATTATCTGCTATGTGTCTGTATTATCTTGCTACAAATTTGGATATTTCACTCTTCTTTTGTTATATGCTCACTAATTAGGAGGGAGTTCGCATTTTGATCAAATGACAAAGGGGAAGAAAAGTTTCCAATATACCAGACAGAAGAAGTAAATAAGGTACCAAAGGTAAATGGTACATTTTAAAATTATTTGGTATATCAAACTTGGTGTTTGTCAATTATCAAAATGAGGGAGATTATTGGCCCATCGGTCTGGCCACACCTAATTTTGATAACTGACTGACAACTCCAGTTCGAAATACACAAATAATATACAGGTACGGTACTGCTGCTGAACAACTATAATCTTGCTACTGCACTCAGTCAGAGTCTTCACCAACAATAATGGCATCAATGATCGAGATAATTTTTTCCTATTTTGTTATGTAATTTTCAATTTATTGAGTATAGGAAAATGTAGGGTTGATCGTGATTGGCACTTGGCTCAGCTACAAAAAGTCTACTACCAAAATTAGCCTACCCAATTATCTATTTAATCAGTACATTCATTTAACCCAGTCCACCAAATAGCCCCAAAACCCACAAATTGAAAGCCTATTCTTCATGACCCATTCTGGAAACAGGGCAACCGAACTCGGACCGAGTTCTGCCCGAACTCGGTCACCCCTAACTCAGTTCCCGAGGGATCAGCTCATCCTGAAGAACAGGCTCCAAACGTTCGGATTTTTGAACGTTAGACTACCGAACTATCCCCGAGTTCTGTCCAGAAAAACACTATAAATAAAGGAGAGTTTTTCATTTCTACTCACTCATTCCATTCTCTCTTCTCTATTCATTCAAGTGTTCCGTAAAAGCATTCCACTTTCAAATCTAAGATTTACAGCTCGTAGCCAAGCCAGTGCCAGTTTCGGTTCAATCTAGAAGTTTGGTCAAGTTGTACAGAGGCTTGAAAACTTCTCAGTTTTCATCTAGTTCCAAAAGTCGGCAAGTCCTTCGGATTAAAGGCTTACAAGTTGAAGTAGTGCTCTTCGGATAAAAAACACGTGTTATAAGGAGCTGTAAGCGCTTTAGATTCAAAGCTTATGTTTCACAAGATAGTCGATTCAACATCGAGCTAGAGTACTCGAGACTGGACTAGTCCTCTCAAAGAAAAACCAGTATAAACCTTGGTGTTTGCATCTGCTTCTCTGAACTTATTTACATTACACATTTCTATTTACTGCTTACTTTATATCAGTTTGATTGCTGCCATATTAATTTTTAAGTGGTGATTTTTATTCCGCTGTACACATGCACTCTATTCACACCCCCCTAGAGATGTTCAACGTCCATACAGTTTCTTCTTGAGTGTGTGAGGGGGTGAACCTGTTAGGGCAAAGGGTTCAATATTATTTTTTGTTAATTTTGTAATTTCATCTGACTTATATAGATTGGAATTTGTCCATGTGACGTAGTCACTGCCATATACTTCGTCTTTATATATGCTTGGTGTGCTTGGTGTTCGTTAGACAGGGGTCAGTTATTTCAGGTGGGTTAGCCTAAGTTTCTGTCACGACAACGTCTCAAACACGATATAAGAGAGCTTATAGGACATGTACGATTCCTAACATATGGTATCAAAGCAAGGTTCCTTCATTCTAGTCTGATACCAACATTTGGTATCAGAGCTTTTGGGGTTCTAATAACCATGTCTACGGAGCAGATTTGGAACCATCTTGTTTGATCACCTTCACAAAGGAAAACTGGGCGATTTGGAACCAAGGATGGAGGATCTACTCTAGTGCAAGGACTTGCATGGTCTGTTGGAGGACGACAGCGCCAAGCCACCGAAGACTGGAAACGACTGGATCGGAAGGCCGTTGGATTCATCCGCCAATGTGGATGACTTGGTGTTTCAACATGTGTCCATAGAGAGTTCGGCAAAAGCATTGTGGGAGAACCTGCATTCGTTGTACGAAAGGAAGACGGCTGGCAAAAAGGCGTTTCTTATTCGCCAATTCGTCAACTTGAAGTACACGAAGGGTGTCTCGGTGGCACATCTGAACGAGGTTCAGGATTTAATCAATCAGCCGTCTGGAATTAAGAAGTAATTGATGATGAGCTTCAGACCCTACTGCTTTTGAGTTCTCTGCCGGAAAGCTAGGAGACGTTGGTGCTGTCGGTGAGCAATTCCGCACCGAATGGAGTTGTCACGATGGAGGCAGTCAAAAGTAGTTTGTTGAATGAGGAAGGCTGACACAAGCAAATTGAATCGTCGCAGGAGTCCGCTCTGATGGCTTCCTATGGGAAGGGAAGATCCAAGTCACAAGCGATGACATAGGAGAGTTCTCGGAATCTTGCGACTGTGGACCACAAGGAGGGATGTTATCACTGTGGCAAAAGGGGTCATATCAAGAGGAACTGCATGAAGCTCAAAGCTGATGAAGCCAAAGACAAAGACGGTCAGGAGGATATCACAACATTGGAAGATATCATCATCGCAACGACTGACGCGGAGGAATCTTGTGGCATGTATCATGACGACGACTGGATCATGGACAAGAGGGCGTCGTATCACGACACTCCGCAAAGGAGGCTCTTCATGTCATACCACAGTAGCAAGTTTGGACGTGTGAAAATGGGCGACAAAGGGGACGACTGCAGTTGTAGGCATCAGTGATGTGCACTCGACGACGGATTTGGTGAAGCTCGTCCTCAGGGGTGTGCGACAAGTACCGAATTTGTGGTACAACTTGGTTTCGGTAGGGAGGCTGGCAGATGACGATTGTCGCAGTTTGTTTGAGGACAAAGATTGGATGCTTGTGAAAAGTTCCCAACAGCTGGATTGAGGAGATTTTTATGGCATGTACAGGCTCAAGCCCATGAATTGTACATGCAGGCTACAGATACCGGATGGAGACTCGAGGGGTGTTCGACAGGAGTTGGATCGTCGAAAACTTGTTGATCAGGGTGTTCGGGTGTTCGAGATGTTTTGAGGGATAGGAGGATTCGCTTCGTCGAACAAAGCGACGAATGGTAATGAGTCAAAGGTTGAGAGTCAGTATGTCGGTCACATAAGAGCTGGTCGGTCTCCTATGGGGGTTGCTCTACGGATCCGGTTTTGGCAACGGACATTTTGTCAAAGCTTCAAAGAGCGACATTGGTTTCAGTAGTTCAAAGCCAGAGAGGAGATCAAGGTTTGCAGCAAACTCAATCAGAGGCAGGTGCATCCCCATTCACACAGTTCAGGGTGAGTTGTGGGTCATTGACGATGTGCACATTGCATGATGTTTCTTCTCAAGAATGCATGTGTATGGGGGAGCCTCAGTGTAGGACACGAAAGTGGACAGGTTCAGGAGTTCGAATCTCAGGAGGACCGCACCGTCCGCCAGGTTGTGCCAGCTATGGGTGAAGAAGCTTGAAGGAACGGTAGCACGTTCCAATGGAAGACGAAAGTCGGGGACAGGCAGCCGAGACTTGCGGTGAGGCTGATCATTAGGGACTTCGGTCTTGGTCGTGTTATTGATATCGACAGGATCCCAGTGGTACATGAGGTGCTACGCATGGCAGCTAGTATGGACGTGGTGGTCAAGGAGCGGGAGACAAAGAAAAATGCAAAGCAACTCGGGAGATTGAAGGTCAGTGGCATGGAGGAGCAGGTATTTTGTCGCAGGACGACAGGCATGGAGTCCAGTTGAGGAGCCATGGGATCAACACCCTCTCATCAGACTGGAGAGGAAGATTATTGGAGTCCAATCTGGATTTGGTAACAGCATATTTGTGGAATCCAAACCTGGTTAAATATTTGATTTGATTTGATTTGGATGTCCATAATTGATGATGTGTTATTTTAACTATAATATAATTAATATTTTAGGGTTCCTATTTAACAAATCCTATTATAATCTAAAATAGGATATTGATGGAATATAGGTATAATAGGATTCATATTTTATTCATATTTAGAAAATCCTATTATGACCTGGAATATGAGTTTCTCATCCTATATATAAAGGGTGAGGGTGGAGGCACAAAGCACACCACAAAGTTGAGATTCGGGGTGCTCGTCTATTGGAGATAGAGGAGAAAGTCCGTACTCTGCTCTTACGACTTCGTCATATAAGATAGAAGGAAGGAGGAGATCTGATCGAAGAGTCGTCAACTTCGGTTAGGAAAATTGCTATGAGTTGGTGAGTGATTTTAGTGTAATATCTGTCTTTTCTTCTTGAGTATGGTGAGGGGGTTGAACCTGTTAGGGCAAAGAGTTCAACATTGTTTTTTGTCAATCTTGTAATTTCATCTGAGTTATATAGATTGAGATTTGTCCAGGTGACATAGTAAGCACCATATACTTGTCTTTATTTGTGCTTAGTGTTCGTTAGACAGAGGTCGGTTATTTCAGGTGGGTTAGCCTAAGTTTCTGTCACGACAACGTCTCAGACACGGTTTCATGAGGAAAACGAGATAGATCCTTTTGGAAAATCCATTCATAAGAAAAGGGTTACTAGCTAGATTAAGTTATGGGGTAGGGTTTTGGTTGGATTTTGGGTATTGGATGTGGTTTTATTTTGCTAACATAGAGAGTTAGGTTCAAGATGAACTTCAACTCGATGGAATACTTTATTGAGATGGTTGAGTATATCATTATAGGAGGACAGCCTTCCTCATTTGTATATAACCGAATTGGGACTAAAACAGAACATAAAACTACTAGTTTTAACAATTCTAACATGCCAAGATATATGGAAAGAACAACTCTAATGTGAAGAGAGAATGCCACAAAGGTAAGTCCAATCAACTTTTCCATATAATCAGTGCGATAAGAGTCCTTAAATCTCCTACCCAAAGGTTTAAGTATCCCAACACCCACAAAAGAATTAGAAGAGTAATATAAACCCAATAAGAACATGAAAGTTCTCTCGCGAGATTACAGAAACTCTTCTTGATGATTGTCATCCCCCTCCCAACAAGGATTTAATGTGAAGAGGTTCTTCTGATCCAAAATAATGTAAACTCTTCTTGAAACACAAAAATCTGAGGCTACCTCACCTCTTCTCTCTATGTTGCCCTATGTGCTACTGGATTAAACCCAATAAGAACATGAAAGTCCCTCATACAGCCTTAACTGAACCTTACCGAAGTTACCGATTAACTGGCAATTTTCTGTGTCATTTTTGACATTGGTCTACTGATAGGTATATTGAAGAACTCCCATATGGAATAACCGATAGATCCAGTCATGGGCTTCCAATCAGCTCGACTCTGTTATGCCTACACACCTAAAATGTGATAAAATTGTGATTATGCTCATCGAAGGCTCTTTCTACCTTGACAACAAGTATTGTGGGGCTCATCTATGCTGCCTCCTAGCCTTGAAAAATACTTCCTATTTCCTACAAAAGCTACACGAATTATCAGAGGTTGTGGTCGTATACATCATTCCAAATACGAGAAATGCCACAAAAGATACCATAATTTCGTCCTTTACTATCATTATGAGTTATAAGAAAAAGCAATGTAGTATCAGAGTTTCTCACAGCTTGGATAACTGATCGACCCGTCGTGGTCACTAGATAAGCTAGCTTGACTACCGTGATACTCATACATACCCAAAACCATTGATATTTCGGGTCATCCAGGGTTCTTTCGGTAGAACAGCTTGTTGGAGTCCAGTCTAGATTTGATAACAGCATATTT
This sequence comes from Iris pallida, assembly GCA_029216955.1. Classification (NCBI taxonomy): domain Eukaryota; kingdom Viridiplantae; phylum Streptophyta; class Magnoliopsida; order Asparagales; family Iridaceae; genus Iris; species Iris pallida. The sequence continues at coordinate 6,718,479 of JANAVB010037819.1, read as the reverse complement.
GTGAAATTCAACTCTGGTTGAATATTTGATTTGATTAGATTTGAATGTTCATAATTGGTGCTGAGCTATTTTAGATGTAATAGAATTCTTGTTTGAGGGTTTTCTACTTAGGAAATCCTCTTATAATCTAAAATAGGATCTTGATGGGCTATTTTAGGTGCAATAGAATTCTTATCTTAGGGTTTCCTATTTAGAAAATCATATTATGACTTAGAATAGGATTTTTTTCATCCTATATATATGGAGTGAGGGTGGCGGCACAAAGCATAGCACAAAAGTTAAAATTCGGGGTGCTCGTCCACAGGAGATCAAAGAATAAGTTTGCACTTTGCTCTTAGGGCTTCGTCATATAAGACAGAAGGAAAGAGGAGATCTGATCGAGGAGTCATCAACATCGGTTAGGAAAATTGCTACGGGTTGGTAAGTAATTTTATTGTAATCTCTATCGCTTCTTCTTGAGTGTGGTGAGCAAGTTGAACCTATTAGGCAAAGGATTCAACATTTTTTTTGTCAATCTTGTAATTTAATCTGAGTTATATAGATTAAAATTTATCTATGTGATGTAATCACGGGAATATACTTGTCTTTGTTTGTGCTGTATTCGTTAAACGGGGGTTGATTATTTCAGGTGAGTTGGCCTGAATTTCTGCTGGAGCAACATCTCAAGCACGGTATTGAAGCGCTTGTAGGGTATGTTCGATTCCCAACATCTGGTAACAGAGTGAGGTTCGTTCGTTCTGGTCTGATACCAATATCTGGTATCAGAGTTTTTTGGGTTCTCGCAAGCATGTCTATGGAAAAGATGAACATTCGTATAATCACCCTCACAGGAGGAAAATGAGCGATTTGGAAGCCAAGGATGAAGAATCTACTCTGGGGCAGGGAGTTGCATGGTCCGTTGGAGGGCGACAACGCAAAGCCATCGGACAAAACTGCTAAAGACTAGAAAAAAGTGGGTCGAAAGGCCGTTGGATTCATCCGCCAATGGCTGGACGACACGGTGTTTCACCACGTATCCATGGAGAGTTCGGCAAAAGCATTATGGGATAAGTTGTATTTGCTGTAAGAAAGAAAGACGGCTGGCAACAAGGTGCTTCTTATTTGTCAACTCGTCAACTCGAAGTACACGGAAGGTCTTGCAGCAATAAGAGATATCATAGCAACGACCGATGCAAAGAAACTTTGTGGCATGTGTCATGACGGCGACTGGGTCATGGACACGAGGGCGTCGTATCACGCTGATACGCCACTCCGCAGAGGAGGACCTTCAGGTTATACCGTGGCAGCAGGTTTGGATGTGTGAAAATAGACGACAAGGGGGCGGACTGTAGTTGTAGGCATCAGTGATGTGCACTTGATGACAGAGTTTTATGAGAAGCTCGTTCTCAAGTATATGCGAGATGTACCGAGTTTGTGCTACAACTTGGTTTCGGTAGGAAGGCTGGCAGATGATGGTTGTCGCAGTTTGTTTGGGGACAAAGATTGGTTGCTTACGAAGGGTTTTCAATAGATGGCTCGAGGATATTTGTGTTGTGGCATGTACAAGCTCAAGCCGCTGAGTAGTACAAGCTGGCCACAGACACGGATGGAGGCTCGAGGGGTATTCAACATGAGTTGGATTGTCGAAAACTTACTGAGGAGGGTCTTAGAGATGTTTTGAAGGATACGAACGATTCGGTTCGTCGAGACAAAGCGATGATTGGTGATGAGTCAAAGATTGAGGGTCAGTCTATCGATCCCATGACAGCTGGTCGATCTCCATGTAGGGATTGCTCTACGGATCCGATTTTGGCGACGAGTGGTTTACCAAAGCTTCACGGAGCGATATTGGTTTAAGCAGTTCTGGCAACCAGGGAGGAGATCGAGATTTATAGCAAACTCAATCAGAGGCGAGTCCATTACTATTCACACAGTTCAGGGGGAGCCGTGGTGTTGACATGTATTACATGGGTCATCGAAGGCGTGTACAGTGCATGATGTTCTCCTCGAGGATGCATATGTACGGAAGAGCTTCAGTATTTGATACAAAGGTGGACAGGTTCAGAAGTTCGAATCTCAGGAGAACCGCACCGTCCGCTTTGTTGGACCAACCAAGGGTGAAAAAGCTCGATAGAAATGTAGCATGTTGCGGTGGAAGACAAAAGTCGGGGACATGCAGTCGAGACTTGCGGTGAGCCTGATTGTCAGAGACTTTGGTCTTGGCCGTGTTATTGATGTCGACAGGATTCCAGCAGCGCAAGAGGTGGTACACATAGAAGCTAGCTTCGACGTAACGGTCGAAAAGTTGGAGATAAAGGAAAATGCAAAGCAACTCGAGAGATCGGAGATCAATGGCAAGGGAAGCAGGAACTCTGTCGCAGGACGACATGCATGGAGTCTAGTTGAGAAGTCATGGGGTCAACATCCTCTCATCATACTGGAGGGAGAGAGTGTTGTTGTCCAGTCTGGACTTGGTAACAGCATATTTGGGGAATCCGAATTCGGTTAAATATTTGATTAGATTAGATTAGATTTGGGTGTCCATAATTGGTGCTAGGCTATTTTAGATGTAATAGGATTCTTATTTGAGGGTTTCTTATTCAGGAAATCCTATTATGATCTAAAATATAATCTTGATAGGTTATTTTAGGTGTAATAGTGTTAGTCCCGGGGCTTGATCAAAGATGAAAAACTGATGCAATCGAGATCTGAGAGTCACACAAAACTTTGTAGTGATCAAACTCAAGATCTACGAAGATACAAAAAACCAAATAGCCAGATTACAATATGAAGGAGGTAGAGAAGAGAAGATCTCTCGTTCTTCCTTGCAAACGTGTTGCAATTGGGACAGAACGAGTTACAATAATCTAGAGAAAGATGAGATGAAGAAAAATTGCTGGGGTGTCAAAATACCGTTGCTCAAAGCAAGATTCGTCCCACACGAATTGCTTCCAGGAACCAGCAAGTTAAAGAACTTGTGGAACGCTCGAAGTCCCCTCTGTTCTGACTCCTCGGATGGACTTGGAATGGCGGCAGCAGCTCCCTCTCTCTCTCTCTTTTCTGACTTACAAAATTCGTAGTTCTACACAAAGGAGGCCAGAAGAGAGTATATATAGAGAGAGGGTGGAAACCCTAGCCGCCTCTTCAGTTATGAAAAGATTGAGTCAAATCCCACAAAGATAGCAACGAACTTCATTCAAATCCCACAAAGATGGAAACAAAATTAATTTAAATCCCACAAAGAATGGAAATAAAATTAATTCAAATCCCACAAAGATGGAAACGAAATTAATTCAAATCCAACAAAGATGGAAACGAAATTAATTCAAATCCCACAAAGATGGAAACGAAATTAATTCAAATCCAACAAAGATGGAAACGAAATTAATTCAAATCCCACAAAGATGGAAACGAAATTAATTCAAATCCCACAAAAAGTGGATCTGAATTAATCGCAGTGAATCAGTCTTTCCATAACTGACTTGTAGCCTGCACAGTCAACGGAGCCCTCCATGCGGCAGCAGCAGCAGTAGCCTGGCCGCATGAGCCATATGGCCTCATGGCCGCATGGGCCGCATGGGCCGCATGAGCCCGCATGTGGCCGCATATGAGCCGCATGCCGCATAAGACCGCATGGCCGCATATGAGCCGCATGACTGCTGACGTGCTAAGTGCAAAGTGCGCCAACAAAACGCCACATTACGTCTCATGAGCCCGAGCCCGAGCCCGAGCCCGAGCCCGAGCCCGAGCCCGAGCCCGAGTCGCTAAGCCCCTTTGGGGCTTAGCTCCAAATGGAATTAATCCAAGAGAATGACAAAAGCATTAATGCTTAATCCTTGGAGCCTTATTCTTACCTCCTAGTAAAATCACCCACATGGTTCCCTCCTTAGGGTCACCACCCCATGTGCATCTCTCAACAACACAACCAAGTATATATGTTGAGATAACTCATGGTGCATTTTCGATGTGGGACTAAACTTTTACAAGGCATGTTGAGAGCAAGCTCTCTCCATGTAAAAAAAGCACCAACAATCCCCCACATATCACAACATATATGTGTCCAGGGTTGAGCGTTCCCCACAGTAACTGTCCATTTTGCATTAGGATAGATGTCGCTGACGACTTGAATCTTTCCGCATGGGTTAAATAACAATGTGATACAAGAATGGACTACGTCTTGAATTCTGCACCACAATTGTAACTCTTTCCACTCACAAAATGTAGTTACGTGTGCTTCTGGCTGCACATTAAAGGCCATGTGCCAGCCTGATTTCAGTGTATAATTTTGGACGTCTACAAGTTTACCCTCAAGAGACGGCCTGATATCTCTTTTCATACACTATAGGTGAGTTCTTTATTAAAGAGACATGACATGAAGCCTTGCGCTTCCTTGCGGTGCTACGCCGCTATGACATGGCCTGAAGCCGAGGCATTACCCTTACCTGGGAACCTCATCGTAGTGTCATACTACTGTAGCATGAGGTCTCAGCCTCTTTGTAGTGCCAATCTACTCAGCATGAAGCCTAAGGCTTCCTTGCGGTGTTACGCCGGAACGACATGGCTTGCAAGGCCGAGACTTTACCCCTATCTGGGTACCTCATCGTGGTGTCGTGCCACTGTAACATGGGGCCATCCTCCCCTTTGTAGTGCTGTCTACAACTCTTTAATTACGTCATACAGCATTAGGCTACCTGTCTATTTGCGGTGCTACGCCGCTATGACTTGGCTTGCAAAGCCGAGGCATTACCCCAGACCTGGGAACCTCATGGTGGAGTCACCCCACTGTAGCATGGAGTTCCACTCCTTGTAGTGCTGCTCTACCGTGCTTCCTGTAAAGCACATCAGGCAATCACTCTGCCTGAGAACTCATTAAGGCGTTTAAGCCAACCTTCCACAGGATCTGCTTTTTCCGCAGAAAATACATAGTAGACAACAATGGTTATGGGTCCGTATCCCTTCCATGTTTCAGAGAACAAGTACCCACTGTTACCTGATAGTTTTCCAGTCAGTGATCCTCCTTTGAACCAAAAGTTAGATGCCTAGTAGATTTCTCTTTGAACTAATAGCATAAAACTTTATGGTAGGATTACAAAGACACACTATCAGAATGCCTTCAAGCCCATTTTACAAGCTGTGTCATTGACCAACTGGCGCTTGAGGCCCTTTGTGAACGGATCTGCCAGGTTCTCCTGACTCCGAACATCAATCATTGCAATTATACCTCTTTTAATAAGATCGTGTACTGTCCTGTGCTTCAACCGCACAGTCCTCTTCTTTCCGTTGAAGAGGTCATTTGATGCCACCGCCGCAGTCGCCTGGTTGTCACAGTATATCGGTATCGCCGGTATCTGAGCCCCAACCACTGGAAGATCATACATGAGCTCCCGAAGCCATTCTGCTTCATCTGCTGCAGTTTCAAGTGCATAGAATTCTGATTCCATGGAGGAATGAGAGAGTATAGTCTGCATCTTCGACTTCCACGATATAACAGCTCCACCCAAGGAAAAGACATCCACCTGTGGATCTCTCGCGTTCCACCTCTGAACACCAGCTAGCATCACTGAAGCCTTCCACTACTGTCGGATACCCGTTGTAGTGCAGTGCATATGTCTGAGTCTTCTTGAGATATCTCATCACCCGCTTCACAGCTTTCCAGTGCTCAATCCCTGGATTGCTTGTGAACCGACTCAGCATTCCCACGGCGAAAGCTATGTCAGGCCTTGTGGCAGTGGTTGCGTACATCAAACTTCCGATAATGCTAGAATACTCCAGCTGCCTGACGCTTTCCCTCGAGTTTGGCTTCAGCTTCTGATCACCCCTGTATGGTGTATCGATCCCTGGAAGATCCTTATACCCATAGCGTATGGGCATCTTCTCAATGTAATGAGATTGTGACAGCGCTACTCCAGTGTCTGTCCGGATGATCTTTATGCCCAAGATGACATCTGCATCCCCCAAGTCCTTCATACTGAACTTGGTTGAGAGGAACTTCTTTGTCTCCGTGACACAGCCTATATCCGTCCCTAGGATTAGCATGTCGTCCACGTACAGACAAACGATGACTTCTCTTCCATCAGCGAACTTTGTGTAAACACATTTGTCTGTCTCGCTGACTCTGTAGCCGTTTGATCTAATAACTTTGTCAAACTTCTCATGCCACATCTTGGGAGCTTGCTTCAAACCATACAATGATTTCACCAACTTGCAGACTTTGTCTTCAAGACCTTTGACGACAAATCCATCTGGTTGTTGCATGTAAATCTCTTCGGTCAGCTCCCCATTCAGGAATGTTGTCTTTACATCCATCTGATGTATCACCAACTTATGTATAGCTGCTAGAGCGATTAACATTCTGATGGTGGTCATCCGAGCTACTGGAGCGTACGTGTCAAAGTAGTCTATCCCCTGTTTCTGAGAAAATCCCTTGGCTACCAGCCTGGCCTTGAACTTGTCAATAGTTCCATCTGCCTTCATCTTCTTCTTGAAGATCCATTTACATCCGATGGGCTTTTCTCCTTCAGGTAGATCTACCAACATCCATGTGTTATTGGAGGTGATAGAGTCAAACTCGTCATTCACTGCCTCCTTCCAGAAGATAGCATCTCTGGTCTTCATCGCCTCATCATAGGTAAGCGGATCTGCTTCCACATGATAGGTGACAAAGTCATCTCCGAAGTCTTTAGGTCTCCTTGCTCGCTTTGCTGACGACTCTGCGAGTTCTGATACAAGAGTTGTTTCATCAACAACAGCTTCTTCTTGGACTACTGGCCCATATGAGATTTCAGTCTCATTTGCACCTACATCATTTTCCGAAATGTCCGAAAGAACAATGTTTGTCTTTTGCAAACTTCGTCTTCAAAATATTCAGCATCGCGAGATTCGATGATATGATTTGACACAATAACAAGAAATCTCCGAGCATCACTCTTCTCGGCATACCCCAAGAAGATCGCCTTCGTAGTCCTTGTCTCCAGCTTCTGAATCTTCAGATCTGGGAGCTTCACATACGCTAGACACCCCCACACTCGAATGACATTCAAGTTTTGTCTGACTTTGAACCAGAGATCATGAGGAGTTACGTCCGAAGTTGCATACGGCACTCTATTTAGAATAAAAGTGGCCGTCAATGCAGCTTCTCCCCAGTAGCATTTAGGAAGACCCGCGGTTAGCAGCATTGAGTTACTCATTTCTATCAACGTTCTGTTCTTCCTCTCCGCTACTCCGTTAGATTGAGGAGAATACGGAGCAGTAGTCTCGTTTATGATTCCATGTTCTTTGCAGAACAATGTGAATTCATGAGACCTGTACTCACCACCTCGATCACTTCTCAACCTCTTGAGTTGTTGTCCAGTCTGCTGTTCAGCTTCGGCCCTAAACTCTCTGAACTTTTCGAAAGCTTCGTCTTTAGTCTTGAGCAAGTAGACGAACGCGTATTTTGAGAAGTCGTCGATGAAGGTTATGAAATACTTCATCCCGGCCTTCGTAAAGAAATGTTTGAAGTCACAGATATCGGAGTGCACCAACTCCAGAAGATCTGTGCTTCGATTGACCCGATGAAAGGGTTTCCTTGTGATCTTCGTCTGAGCACACACTTCACACTTCTCCACCTTACCCCCACATTTGGAGATAAGTCCTAGACTGGACATTTTGTTAATCCTTTTACAGTGAACATGTCCTAGCCTATTATGCCACAACTCAAGAGAATAATCAGAAAATGCAACTGCATTAATGTCATTAAACTGGTTGACAAGCTGAATTTTAAACATTCCTTCGGTTTGATAAGCCTTCCCGAAGTATGTTTCCTTCTTGGACATCACCATCTGACCAGCATTGATGTCCATCCTCAAGCCTGCGTTGCAGAGCAAGCTCCCAGAGATCAGGTTCTTGGCAATCACCGGAACATGCTTCACACCTTGAAGCGTCAGAGTGTTCCCAGAAGTGAGTTTCAGCTCCACAGTCCCGATCCCCAGAACTTCGGCTTGGGCCTGGTTCGCCATGACAACCTTCTCAGATATCGGCTGGTACGTGACGAACCATTCCTTGCCAGAACAGACATGGCAAGTCGCACCAGTGTCTATCCACCAGTCAGAGTCAACCCCCACAGTTGTGACCTGTGCGATCATAGCAACAATGTCAGAAACCAATGAAACCTTACTAGGCTCACCTTTCTCTGATTGTTTAGGCTTGGATCTGTATTCACTCTTGTAGTGGCCTTTCTTGCCACAATTGAAACAAGTCACGTGGGACTTGGACTTCTGTTGCTTGAATGAAGGACCTTTCATTTTTAGATTAGTGAAGTCCTTCTTCTTGAGATGAGAAGCCACCTGCTTCCCCTTGGGATCTCTCGTCTGCACTAGATTGGTCTTAGCCAACTGTTTGGACAGAGTGTCCATCTTCTGTTGGGAACGCATCTCGTCCTCAACATGGATCTCTTGAAGTAGATCTCCCAAGCTAATGTCTAGCTTCTTTCTGAGCATCCTTGCATAGAAGGTACTCCATCCAGCAGGAAGTTTTGAGACGATCCCTTCAACGACAAACTTGTCGGGAAGGGGCATCTCTTCGTCTTCCAGTTTCTGACGCAGCTTCAGAAATTCTTTCATCTGTGGCAACATGGACTTCTCGTCCTCAAAGAGCAATTTGTGATATTTTTCAACCACAAACATCTTGCTCCTGTTTCTGTCTTCTTCATACAGTTTTTCCACAGACTCCCATATGTCTCTAACAAATTCCTTCTTCGAGTAGGATTCTGCCAGGGAATCCTCCATAGCATTCAGGATGAGAAGCCTGCAGATGCTATTTTTTCTTCTCCATTTGGCCTGGAGTTTGGTAGCCGCATTGATTGCGGCAGTAGACCCAGTGTCTGGAACAGAAGGTTATTCCTCCAACAGTACATGATCAACGTCTTTGAGTTGAAGAGTTAGATAAACCTTCCTCTTCCAGACTTGATAATGCTCTCCATCGAACTTTTCCAACTTGCAGTAGTCCGATTGGACGAGCGAAGCATTAATGTTTTCCATCTACAAGGATCTTGCTTTGAGAATGTTAGTTTCGGGGCTTGATCAAAGATGAAAAACTGATGCAATCGAGATCTGAGAGTCACATAAAACTTTGTAGTGATCAAACTCAAGATCTACGAAGATACAAAAAACCAAATAGCCAGATTACAATATGAAGGAGGAAAATAGAGAAGAGAAGATCTCCCGTTCTTCCTTGCAAACGTGTTACAATTGGGACAGAACGAGTTACAATAATCTAGAGAAAGATGAGATAAAGAAAAATTGCTGGGTGTCAAAACACCGTTGCTCAAAGCAAGATTCACCCCACACGAATTGCTTTCAGGAACCAGCAAGTTGAAGAACTTGTGGAACGCTCGAAGTCACCTCTGTTCTGACTCCTCGGATGGACTTGCAATGGCGGCAGTAGCTCCCTCTCTCTCTCTCTCTCTCTTTTCTGACTTATAAAATTCGTAGTTCTACATAAAGGAGGCCAGAAGAGAGTAATATAGAGAGAGGGTGGAAACCCTAGCCACCTCTTCAGTTATGAAAAGATTGAATCAAATCCAACAAAGATAGCAACGAACTTAATTCAAATCCCACAAAGATGGAAACGAAATCAATTCAAATCCCACAAAGATGGAAACGAAATCAATTCAAATCCCACAAAGATGGAAACGAAATTAATTCAAATCCCACAAAGATGGAAATGAAATTAATTCAAATCCAACAAAGATGGAAACGAAATTAATTCAAATCCCACAAAGATGGAAACGAAATTAATTCAAATCCCACAAAAAGTGGATCTGAATTAATCGCATTGAATCAGTCTTTCCATAACTGACTTGTAGCCTGCACAGTCAGCGGAGCCCTCCATGCGGCAGCAGCAGCAGTAGCCTGGCCGCATGAGCCATATGGCCTCATGGCCGCATGGGCCGCATGGACCGCATGGGCCGCATGAGCCGCATGAGCCCGCATGTGGCCGCATATGAGCCGCATGACTGCTGACGTGCTAATTGCAAAGTGCGCCAACAAAACGCCACATTACGCCTCATGAGCCCATGAGCCCGAGCCCGAGTCCGAGTCCGAGTCCGAGTCGCTAAGCCCCTTTGGGGCTTAGCTCCAAATGGAATTAATCCAAGAGAATGACAAAAGCATTAATGCTTAATCCTTGGAGCCTTATTCTTACCTCCTAGTAAAATCATCCACATGGTTCCCTCCTTAGGGTCACCACCCCATGTGCATCTCTCAACAACACAACCAAGTATATATGTTGAGATAACTCATGGTGCATTTCCGATGTGGGACTAAACTTTTACAAGGCATGTTGAGAGCAAGCTCTCTCCATGTAAAGAAAGCACCAACAAATAGGATTCTTATCTTAGGATTTCCTATTTAGGAAATCCTATTATAACCTATAATAGGATTTTTCTTATCCAATATATATGGGGTGAGGGTGGAGCCACAAAGCATAGCACAAAAGTTAAGATTCGGGGTGCTCGTCCATAGAAGATATGAAAGAAAGTCCGCATTTTGCTCTTAGGGCTTTACCCATACAAGACAGAAGGAAAGAAGAGATCTGATCGATGAGTCGTTAACCTCGATTAGGAAACTTGCTACGGTTGGTGAGTAATTTCATTATAATCTCTGTCGTTTCTTCTTGAGTGTAGTGAGAGGGTTGAACCTATTAGAAAAAAGGGTTTAACATTATTTTTTTGGTCAATCTTATAATTTCATCTAAGTTATATAGATTGGGATTTGTCTAGGTGACGTAGTCACTGTCCTATTCTTGTCTTTATCTGTGCTTGGTGTTCGTTAGATGGGAGTTGCTTACTTCATGTGGGTTGGCATAAATTTTCGTTGTGGCAACATCTCAGATACGGTATCAGAGCGCTCGTAGGGGGTGTTCGATTCCCAACTCAGCTAGCTTGACTACTCTGATACTCGTACATACCCAGAACCTACATTGATATTTCGGGTCATCCAGAGTTCTTTCTAGCTTGACAACAAGTCTCCCATTAGTGCTAGAGCAATGCTAGGATTACAACCAAAAGCCTTCAATAACCTTCTTACAACCGTCTAGGTGGCAGTTGTTAATTGGGTCCCCAACTCCATGGTTGTAAGAAGATTGTAAGGCTTTTGGTAGTAATCCTATAACTATTGTTAGTTCTAGGACAAATACTCATTAGTTGATTCGTTCCTAATCCTAACATGAACAAACAACTACCATTGGCGGATGTAGGAGAGTATATACCGGGAGTGAAGGGCATCTTATCTGGGAAGAACCGCACACCTTTGCGGAAGTAGATATCGATGAAGTTGACACCAACCGCCTTGTTCTTCACCCGTACTTCTCCTTCCTTCGGCTCTCCTATCTCCACATCCTCCCACTTCAAAACCTTCGTAACCAAAAAAATCATAGAAAGAAATCAAGAATGAGAAGGGAAAAAAAACACCTCCAACAAAACCAACAAACAGTAAGAAGGGCATTTCTACCTCGGGGCCGCCGAGCTCGTGGACTCTGATGGCCTTCACCATTTCTGCGGCTAATGGACTGACTGATCTAGCAGAGGTGGAGTTCGCAGAGAGTAAGCAGTGTCACGTTTTTTTTTCTTTCTTTCAGAAAACTACATAATAAGGAAAAAAAAATTAAATAATTACGCAGAACCGACAAATTTTGAAAAAGCTACATATAAAGAGATGGAATGTCATTGTCAACAGCACCAGCACAAAAAAAAAAAGAGAAATTTTGAGTGGCACCCCACTTTATTTTACCATTTTTAAGGTGCACTCCACAGTTTTACCATAATGCAAGACACCCCCCACTTTTGACGGAAAACGTCCAAAACTGACGGTCAAAGAGTTTGACCAATATTTTTTGACGAAAATGCGCTCGTCTCTCCCAAACTCACTGCTGCTGTTGCTGGGTTGGGTGGGGGGGGGGGGGGGGGGGGGGTGGGCTGCGGTCTGGGAGGGAGGGGGGTGGGGCGAGGTCGAGGAGAGGGGGGGGGGGGGGGGGGGGCGAGGTCGGGGAGGGGAGGGCGACTGACCACCACCACCTTCACTATCACCACCACCACCATCACTATCACCATCACCACCGCCCCCCCTACCCCCCACCGCCGCAGCCGCCCTCCCCTCCCCGACCTCGCCCCCCTCCTCGACCTCGCCCCCCATCCCCGACGGCAGTCGCCCTCCCCTCCCCGACCTCGCCCCCCATCCTCGACCTCGCACCACTCCCCCGACCTCGCCGTCCCCCTTACCCCCCACCGCCGCAGCCGCCCTCCCCTCCCCGACCTCCCCCCCCCTCTTCGACCTCGCCCCCCCTCCGACCGCAGCCGCCCTCCCCTCCCCGACCTCGTCCCCCCCTCCTCGACCTCGTCCCCCCCCCTCCCCCGACCTCGCCGCCCCACCCTACCCCCCACCGTCGCCGCCGCCATCCCCTCCCCGACCTCGCCCCCCCTCCTCGACCTCGCCGCCCCCCTCCCCGACCGCAGCCCCCCCCCCCCCCCCCCCACAGCAGCAGCAGCAACAACAATGAGTTTGGGTTTGAGAGAGACGAGGGCATTTTCGTCAAAAAATGTTGGTCAAACCCTTTGACCGTCAGTTTTGGACGTTTTCCGTCAAAAGTGGGGGGTGTCTTGCATTATGGTAAAACTGTGGGGTGCACCTTAAAAATGGTAAAATAAAGTGGGGTGCCACTCAAAATTTCTCAAAAAAAAAAAAACAGAATTGGGGCACCGTTGCTGGTGTCAGTATCGATAATTTTCTTCAATATTTTTTACTGACAAATTGAAAAGTATGTATGAGCAGCATATGAAATCAATTTCAGTATCATGCGATCTTGAAAATACTTCGGTTCGAGGACAAATTGGAGTACCAAATGATAGACGCAAAGCTGGAAGACAAAAGAAGAACCACATCCCGTCAAAGAATGAACCTAGAAGATATTTTCATTGCAGTAACTGTGATGGACTTGAACACAACGAAAACAATGTACTAGTCAGCCAAGATAATAAAATTATGTTCAATTGTACTTATTCTAAAGTTGATAATTAATAGATGTTGCAGTTATTATCAAGTGGGAATTTGTGATGTTGCATTAAGTTGGTTAACTCTCAAATTTTTCCTCAGTATATTGCCAAAGCACAGTCCGAACTCCTATTCATCCAATCACATGGGAACACCATTCTCAATGGTCGTCCCGATCCGTGTCTCAATTCGTTCACCCCACATTCAAATTTTGAAAAAGTTACATATAAAGAGATGGAATGTCATTGTCAACAGCGCCCCCACAAAAAAAAAAAGAATTGGGGCACCGTTGCTGGTGTCAGTATCGATAATTTTCTTCAATATTTTTTACTGACAAATTAAAAAGTATGTATGAGCAGCATATGAAATCAATTTCAGTATCATGCGATCTTGAAAATACTTCGGTTCGAGGACAAATTGGAGTACCAAATGATAGACGCAAAGCTGGAAGACAAAAGAAGAACCACATCCCGTCAAAGAATGAACCTAGAAGATATTTTCATTGCAGTAACTGTGATGGACTTGAACACAACAAAAACAATGTACTAGTCAGCCAAGATAATAAAATTATGTTCAATTGTACTTATTCTAAAGTTGATAATTAATAGATGTTGCAGTTATTATCAAGTGGAAATTTGTGATGTTGCATTAAGTTGGTTAACTCTCAAATTTCTCCTCAGTATATTGCCAAAGCACAGTCCGAACTCCTATTCATCCAATCACATGGGAACACAATTCTCAATGGTCGTCCCGATCCGTGCCTCAATTCGTTCACCCCACATTCAACCAATAATCATTTTGAAAACTGAATCTGGCGCCAATGGTAATGGGCCTAACCCCAAATTAATTTGGGGTGCCATTGGCAATGGCGTCTGGCCCCAAAATTAATTTGGGGCGTCACTGGCAATGGCGCCCAAACTCTAAAATTAATTTGAGGCGCCATTGTCGGCGTCACTGGCAATGGCGTCCAAACTCTAAAATTAATTTGAGGCGCCATTGACAATGACGCCCAACTCCAAAATTAATTTTGGGCGCCATTAGCAATGGCGTCTCATCCGTTTTTTTGGTGCCATTGACAATGGTGTTACATCCCTTTATCTGCAATTATTTCAAATTTCTTACGTTTTAGATAATTATAGGAAATTTATTTCTTTTATATGCAATTATTTTTTGTTAGTCAGGACAAAAATTAAAATGATGCATCTTTTAAAGAAATAAAATAAAAAACAACTTGTGTGAAGACGAATATTTAAACACTAATATTTAAAATGGTTATTTAGTTCTATGGTCTCTAATAATATTGAAAATTTGAGTTTATGTCTCCATATTGTCCAGAAGAGAGTCTGGATCTAGTCTTGATGGTGGACTTGGATCGACCATTAGATTTCATTTAGGTCCCCATAATATTCAGAATTTACGTTTAGTTTTAAGGTCTCCTATATTATTCGAAATTTGCATTTAGACTTCAATTTTGGACGGTTAGTTCAAGAAAACCGTCACAGCATTGCCCACACCCTCTTTTGGATAATACAAAGACCTAAACGTAAATTTTTCATATTATACAAGACCTACACCTAAATAACCCTATATAAAATACTAGCAAATGCTATTTATTCTATTATATAATAGAAAAACTTAAAAGCCTTTACCATGAAACTTTCAAGATTTATAAAATACCCTTATCTTAGCTTACATTACTTAATTTGAAAATATAATTAAAGATCATAACTACAATTATCATTAATGTCAAGTATCATCATTAATATCCACTACCATAATATATTTAGTATCCATTAGCACTTATCTTTCCACCATTATTTTTTATTTTGACAAAAATATAATGGTATAAATACCAATTATTTATAAATATTTTATTCCCTCAAAAAAATGAAAAAACATTTTTTTTTAGAAAAAAATAGATTTCATTGCAAATATTTCACTTTTGAAAAAAGTAAAAAAAATAGCATAATAAAAGTTAATAAAATATAAGATGTTTTCTCCAAATATAATAAGTAACTTATTATGCAACATTTTCTTAAAAAATTTATTATAAAATAAATTAGCATAAAATATACTTGCACGTGTATGTATTAAAAAAAATTAGAGATTTTTTGACT
This sequence comes from Iris pallida, assembly GCA_029216955.1. Taxonomy (NCBI): domain Eukaryota; kingdom Viridiplantae; phylum Streptophyta; class Magnoliopsida; order Asparagales; family Iridaceae; genus Iris; species Iris pallida. The sequence continues at coordinate 6,703,358 of JANAVB010037819.1, read as the reverse complement.
TTCATCCCACTTATTAATATGATTTTGTACTTACATTCCACTTTTTATTTTCTTTATACTTACATCCCACTTTTGTCACTAAAAGTATTTTTCGTGACAAAACAAATACTTTTTGTGACAAAATGAATATTTTTTTGACGAAAAGTGGGATGTAAGTCTAAAAAAAATAAAAAGAGGGATGTAAGTACAAATTCATATTAACAAGTAGGATGTAAGTCAAAAAATCCCAAAATTTTAATTATTTTTTTGTGTCCATCAAAATTTTTAACCTGGACCAATCTGTCCTGGGCCAGGCCTGGCCTGATAGTAGGTATGTGTGAGGCGTCAAAGACCAAGAAGAAAGGTATCTTCTATGACGTTGTTAAAGGCCAGAATACAGACTGTGCATCATAAGTTTTGGTTGCTAATCGTCATGCAAAGTTGCAAAGAAATAAAAAAATGCTCCACTTTATATCACATGTGTAATACTATATGGATATATGATATCCAATCCCTTGGAAGGCCTACTCTGCAATGCAGGCCTGCTCTGCAATGCAGGCCTGCTCTGCAATGCAGGCCTCAGGATGGACATCAATGCTGGCCAGATGGTGATGTCTATCAAGGGAACATATTTCGGGAAAGCTTTTTATACCGAAGGAATGTTCAAGATTCAGCTTGTAAATCAGTCCAATATAATTAATGAAGTCACTCATTCTGCTTATACTCTTGAGTTGTGGCATAATAGGCTAGGACATGTTCATTGTAAACGAATAAACAGAATGTCTAGTCTAGGACTTATCTCCAAATGTGGGGGTAAGGTAGAGAAATATGAAGTTTGTGCTCAAACGAAGATCACAAGGAAACCCTTTCCTCGGGTTAATCGAAGTACAGATCTTCTGGAGTTGGTTCACTCCTATATCTGTGACTTTAAACAGTTCTCTACAAAGGCCGGGATGAAGTATTTCATAACCTTCATCGATGACTTCTCAAAGTATGCGTTCGTCTACTTGCTGAAGGCTAAAGACGAAGCATTCGAGAAGTTCAAGGAGTTCAGAGCCGAAACTGAGCGGCAGACTGGACAACAACTCAAAAGGATAAGAAGTGATCGAGGTGGGGAGTACAGGTCTCATGAATTCGTATCGTTCTGTAAGGAACATAGAATTGTCAATGAGACTACGGCTCCGTACTCTCCTCAATCAAACGGAGTAGCTGAAAGGAAGAACAGGACGTTGACAGAAATGATAAATTCAATGTTGTTGACTGCTGGCCTTCCTAACTGCTACTGGGAAGAAGCTGCATTGACGGCCACTTTTATTCTAAATAGAGTGCCTCATGCAACTTCAGACGTTACTCCTCATGAACTCTGGTTCAAGGTCAGACCTAACTTGAATGTCATTTGAGTGTGGGGGTGTCTGGCGTATGTCAAGCTTCCAGATCTAAAGATTCAGAAGCTTGGGACAAGGACTACAAAGACGATTTTCTTGGGGTATGCCGAGAAGAGTGATGCTCGGAGATTTCTTGATATTGAGTCAAATCATATCATTGAATCTTGCGATGCAGAATATTTTGAAGACAAGTTTGCAAGGCACAAGAATATTGTTCTTCTGGATGTTCCGAAGAATAATGAGGGTGCACAAGAGACTGAAGTCTTCAATAAAGATGTGGTCCAAGAAGATGTTGTTGTTGATACAACGGTTGAACCAGAACAAGCTGAGCCATCAGCTAAGCGTGTGAGGAGGCCGAAGGACTTCGAAAGTAACTTTGTCACCTATCATGTGGAAGCAGATCCGCTTACCTATGATGAGGCGATGAAGACCAGAGACGCAGTTTTCTGGAAGGAGGCGATTGACAATGAGATTGATTCCATCACCTCAAATAACACTTGGGTGTTGATTGATCTTCCTGAATGAGCGAAACCTATCGGATGCAAATGGATCTTCAAGAAGAAGATGAAAGCAGACAGAACTATTGACAAGTTCAAGGCTAGGTTGGTAGCCAAGGGGTTTTCTCAGAAGCAGGGGATTGACTATTTTGACACGTATGCTCCAGTAGCCCGGATGACCACCATCAGAATATTGATTGCTCTCGCAGCAATACATAAGATGGTGATACATCAGATGGATGTGAATACGGCTTTCCTAAATGGCGAGCTGACCGAAGAGATTTACATGCAACAGCCAGAGGGATTTGTCATCAGGGGTCTTGAAGACAAAGTCTACAAGTTGGTGAAATCCTTGTACGGTCTTAAACAGGCTCCCAAGATGTGGCATGAGAAATTTGACAAAGTTATAAGGTCAAATGGCTACATGGTCAGCGATACGGACAAGTGTGTTTACACGAAGTTCGCTGATGGAAGAGGGGTGATCGTTTGTCTGTACGTGGACGACATGCTTATCCTAGGTACGGATATTAGCTGTGTCACTAAGACAAAGAAGTTCATCTCTAGCAAGTTCAGTACGAAGGACTTGGGGGAAGCTGATGTGATCTTAGGGATCAAGATCATCCGGACAGACACTGGACTAGCGCTGTCACAGTCTTATTATATTGAGAAAATGATCACTCGTTATGGGTATCGGGATCTTCCAGGGATCCATACGCCGTACAGGTGTGATCTGAAGCTGAAGCCTAATTCAGAAGAAAGCATCAGGCAGCTGGAGTATGCAAGCATAATGAGAAGTTTGATGTATGCTACTACTGCCACAAGGCCTGATATAGCTTTCGCCGTGGGAATGCTGAGTTATTTCACGAGCAACCCAGGTGCTGAACACTGGAAAGCTATGAAACGGGTTATGAGATATCTCAAGAAGACTCAGACATATGCACTGTACTACAGCGGAGATCCTCCGGTAGTGGAAGGCTTCAGTGATGCCAGTTGGTGCTCAGAGGTGGAGAGCGAGAGGTCCACAGGTGGATACATTTTCACAATGGGTGGAGCTGCTATATCGTGGAAGTCGAAGAAGCAGACTATGCTCTCGCGGTCATCCATGGAATCTGAGTTCTTTGCACTAGATACCGCAGCCGAGGAAGCAGAATGGCTTCGGGAGCTCATGTATGATCTTCCATTGGTTGGGGCACAAATACCGGCGATACCGATATACTGCGACAACCAGGCGACTGCGACGGTGGCATCAAATAACCTCTTCAACGGAAAGAAGAGGACTGTGCGGTTGAAGCACAGGGCAGTACACGATCTTATCAAGAGAGGTGTTATTATAGTAATTGATGTTCGGAGTCAGGAGAACCTGGCGGATCCGTTCACCAAGGGCCTAGCGCCAGCTGGTCAATGACACAGCTTGTAAAATAGGCTTGAAGGCATTCTGATATTGTATTATTGTATTCCTACCATAAAGTTTTATGCTATTAGTTCAAAGATTTATCTACTAGGCATCTAGCTTTTGGTTCAAGGGAGGACCAATAATCGGAAGAATATCAGGAACGTTGGGTACATGTTCTATTGGACATGGAGAGGTTACGGACCTATAACCACTTTTGTCTACTATTGTTTTCTGCGGAAAACGGTTCCTGTGGAAAGGTTGGCTTAATTGCCTTAATGAGTTCTCAGACAGAGTGAATGCCTGGTGTGCTTTACAGGAGGCACGGTAGAGCAGCACTACAAGGAGTGAAACTCCATGCTACAGTGGGGTGACTCCATAATGAGGTTCCCATATGTGGGGTGCTGCCCAGGAATAGGATAAAGCCTCGGCTTTGCAGGCCAAGTCACAGCGGCGTAGCACCGCAAATAGGCAGTTAGCCTAATGCTATATATTAAATATAAAGAGGGGTGTAGTCAGCACTACAAAGAGGAGGAGTTTCTCATGTTACAATGGCACGACACCACCATGAGGTACCCGGTTAGGGATAAAGCCTCGGCCTTGCAAGCCATGTCATTGCGGCGTAACACCGCAAGGGAGCCTAAGACTTCATGCTGGGTAGTTTGGCACTACAAAGAGGCGGTTGCCTCATGCTACGGTAGTATGACACTACGATGAGGTTCCCGGTACGGGGTAAGGCCTCAGCTTTAAGCCATGTCATAGCGGCGTAGCACCGCAAGGGAAGTGCAAAACGCTTCATGCCATGTCTCTTTATAATGAACTCACCTATAGTGTATGACAGAGATATCAGGCCGTCTCTTGAGGGTAAACTTGTAGACACCCAAAATTATACACTGAAATCAGGCTGGCACAGGGCCTTTAATGTGTAGCCAGAGGCACATGTAACTACATTATGTGAGTGGGGAGAATTTCAGCTATGATGCAGAATTCAAGGTTTAGTCCATTCTTGTATTTGTAGTCTGTTGTTTGACTCACGTGGGAAGATTCAAGTCTTAAGTGGCATCTATCCTAAAAGCATAATGGACAGTTACTGTGGGGACACTCGTACTCATATATATAGAGATATGTGGGAGATTGTTGGGTTTGTAGCCTTTTGTTTTGGTTTTTAGTCCCACATCGGCTAGAAAGGAATGTGTATCTCCATATATATGAGTCTTTTCTCTTTATGGAGATGCACATGTTGTGCACATGGGTGTGTGCCATGTGGGATTAATTATTAATGGTATAAAGGCTTAATCAACAATTAAGAAGCTGTAAGCTTTTTGCTCTTGGAAATTTATTTCCATGGAGCTAAGCTCCGTAGGAGCTTAGCGACTCGGACTCGGACTCGGACTCGGGCTCGGACTCGGGCTCAAGGGCTCATGAGGCGTAATGTGGCGTTTTGTTGGCGCACTTTGCACTTAGCACGTCAGCATCGTCGCTAGGCGCATAGTGCGCTTAAGTTGCGCTCGTTGCACGAGCCACTTGTGCGACCACGTTGCGCGGCCCGTTACGCGAGCCCAGTTACGCTGGCCCAGTTGTGCAGCCCAGTACGCAGCCCAGTACGCCCAGTGTGCGCAGCGTACGCAGCGTGCGTAGAGTGCACAGTGTGCGCAGCGTACGCAGTGTGCATATGGCTGGCTGCATATTAGAGCGGGAACGGTTGCAGCAGTTGCTGCACGTTCAGGAGTGGTTCTGCCACTACCCTGAAGTTCAGGCAACTGCTTGGCAACCGTCCCGTGGGCTATATATGCAGGTTCTCTCCTCTCTCTAAGTGCAGAAGTAATCAGAATTCCAGGGAGAAAAACTCTAAGTGTTCTTTAACACAACAGAGTAGTGAGCGTGTTCTTTAACACAAACACTAGTACTTTTTAGTACGCGTGGGTTCTGTTACTTCAAACAGAGAGAGAAGAGTGCCATTGCCAGAGGAGTTCGCCGTCTTCCGAGGAGTCAGAAGAGCAGGAGTGTTCCAAGGTTTTCCGTCAACCTTGCTGGTTCCTGGAAGCTGTTCGCAGAGGGTGAATAAAGCTTTGAGCAATGGTGATCATTCACCCCAGCATTTCCATCTCTCGCCTGTCATCCTTCTGTTGCCTTTAGTAGTTCTGTCAGTATCTTCTTTTTAGAAGGCACTACTGCCAGTTTGCTACGATCACGAAAATCTTTTTAGATTATTCGTGTATTACGATATCTTTTTAGATCTCGTAATTTGTAGAATCCTTCTGGATCTCTGTTGCAAAACCTTCTTTAAGGAATTGCATTTGAAATGTTGTCTTTACAACTGTTTCAGTTTCTGTATTTTCCATCGAAAAGCATGCCCCGGCGTTCCCGGCAATAACAAGAGGGACCCAAAATATTACTCAATGCTCACATATTGGGGTTAGTCAATTAATGACATGGTCCCACTATCTCATTTTGGGACAAATTTTATGCGTATGTATTTCAATATTTGATTCATCATTTACTAAATTGTACACATATGATGTGTTAGTCCAAATAGTGGTTATGGTGGGGGTATTTTACATGTGGATAAGGTTCAAATCATGCTATATACCACCATTTCTTAGATTTATTCCATTCCGGCCTAGGCCCCGAAGGGGCCTAGTTCGGACTCATGCAAAGGGTTTGGGTCGCCACATATGGGTTGCCTCGCAGGGTCCCCCGTGTCGGACAGTTACACTGGATTGCTTTGCCGAGTAGCTTCGTAGCCAGGGGCGCAGGACTAGTTGTTACACCAATTGATTATAGGAGTTACTCCTAATTGAATGCCCTATTTTTACAAGTCTTTTGAGAATCCTAATAGTAGGATGTTCAGCTTTGTAACAAACAAAGTGTTGGGTCTCATATATAATAGTCTCTTGTGGAGAGAGACACTCTTTTGAAGATAAGGAAAAAGATTACTTGACGGTGATTCTTATTACCCTAGCAGGTTGTTTTTTCTATTTCTAGTAAACTTCCTTTAGTGTTTATACTGCTTATAAATCCTTTAGCAATTTATACTACCCAAGTCATTAGACTTGTATGTGAATTCAACAACAATCTCAAAACTAGATTTCTTTGCAATATCTAAAGATTGCTTGAATCTTCTAAGAAAACAAAATGAATGATCATATTCTTTTGAACACTATTTCCCACAAGCTGGAGAAGATTGACGTGAATGGCACAACAACTAGAAAAGAAAAATCAACCTCAAATCTCCAACTCATGAATGTGGCATACATTATGACAGGAGAAAATCTGCAATCTAAGAGACAAATAACTTTGAAGTCGTTGTTGCAATAACTATACAAAAGGTAGTAGAAGAGAGATAATAATATCTACAAGTTGCTCATCCTCAACTCTTTGGATGACAACTTCTCTGAATCCTACAACAAGAAGGAAAATGCTGGAGACATTTAGGAGTCCCTTGGAAGTAGTACAAAGACGATGAAAATATATCTAGAATCTATTTCGTCAATAAATTCATGGCAATATAATTTGAAGATGAAAAGACTGTGTTGCCCCAAGTGAAGGAACTCATGAAGGTTCAATAGAAGTTGGAGGAAGAGGATATGCTTCTTGTTGATAAGTTTATTGTTGGGGTAATTCTTTCAAAACTCCCTACAATCTAGGATAGATTCACTATTGACATGTACCGCAAGAATGTTGAAATGAAACTAGAAGATCGAATGTGCTTCATTCTCATTAAGGATGAAGCTAGAAATAATATCAAAGTAGACTCTTTGTCTAAACATATTGCTAAGGCAAACATGATGATCCTGTTGGTGTTTTTGCCTTTAGACTAGGAAAGATAGTCCCATATCGGCTACACCAAATGGTGAGTATCTCAATATAATGCATTGCTTGTGTTGAGGTGTTCACATGAGGTGTGTTGGGGGCACAAGTGTGTGCCATATGAGAGTATTTTTCTAGAAGGAAAAAGGATTAATTCCAACAAGGTTGTAAGTTAATTTTTGTTCTGCGGACTCGGACTCGGACACGGACTCCAGGTGTCTCGTACATGCACGGGAGTGTTCGAGGGATAGGCGTGGATTGGCACACTACTATGCTGATTGTGGGATGATCTAAAATATTAAACTCTATTTTTGAGTATTGGTATCTTAGTCCCACATCGGATAGGAGAAAAGGTGAAGTCTCACTCCACTCTATAAATAGAGCCCTTTGGCCTCCTTTGGAAGATGCACCAAGAAGAGAGTTAAGGGAGTCCATAAAGTCCAGGAAGCTCGTTCAAGTCTCAAATATTGACTTATGAGCGTTCCAGAAGTTCTTCGTGAACTTGATGGTTCCTGGAAGCAGATCGTGGTGGGGCGAATCTTGCTTTGAGCAACAGTGATCTTAATCACCCCAGCAAGAACCTTTTTTCTTCTTCTTTCTTCTCTTTTCTCTGAGTTGTAACTCAGTTTTGTTCGTCAGCAACTGTGATTGTGTGGAAGAACGTAAGATTTATTTTCTGATTATTGTTGCTTTTGTAATCAGATTTATATTATAGTGTTCCTTATGGACCTCGAAAATAATTAGAAGGGGAACGTTTGTTTGAACCTCTGATCTCGACATCTAGTTCTACCATCTTTGATTAAGCCCCGGGACTAACAATCTCAAAGCAAGATTGTTGTAGATGAAGAACAGCCGTGCAAAACTTCTAGATACAAGTTTCAACAAACTTGAGAAGTTCGACGGGGATCATTACAACTCTTGGAAGAGGAAGGTATGCATGAATCTGCAACTGGCAGAGGTGGACTACGTTCTGACAGAACCAGAACTGGAGATTCCAGACGAGAATGATGCTACTATTCAGACAGTTGCGATTGCAATCGTAAAGCAGAACAAATGGAGGAGAGACAACAATCTCTACAAGCTAATGATTTTGAATTCCATGGAGGATACTCTGGCGGAGTCATACAATAAAATGGACCATGCTAAGGTCGTCTGGGAGTCTCTAGAGAAGCATTATCAGGCGGATGAGAACTGCAACAAGATCCATGTGAATGAGAAGTCTGGAACATGCGATTTGAGGACGACAAGGCGATGTTGCCTCAAGTCAAGGAGTTTCTCAAGTTACGTCAAAAACTTGAGGACGATGGCATGCCACACTTGTCGACGCTTTTGTCGTAGGAGGTATAGTTTCCAAGCTTCCATCAGGATGGAGCAGTTTTATCTCGGACATGTACATGAAAAAGATGCAAATCAGCCTGGATCAACTACTTCACAACATCAATGTTAGAGATGAGTTAATGGCTAAAAACAAATTGGACACGTTATCCAAATAGTTGGCAGAGGCCAACTTGGTGCATGCGGGAGACTCCAAGGGGAAGCATAAGGTTTCTCACAACCAGAAGAAGAAGGTGTTGGCACATTTTATTTTGATTATTAACAGCATCTTCAGAGTTTAGTTTTCTGCGTCTTCAGATACATATCCTCTCAGAAGCTCAACTCATAAAGTCTTTCCGTTCAAGAGCATCCATCCTTCGCATCAAAGATTGAAGCAGCTACCGACGCTCCTTGCATAAGATGGCGTCCTCCTGCTTAGAGTCTTCGTGTCTGTACAAGTCTAGGTATATCTGTAAACACCTAAGGACGGATGACAAGTAAAAGAACAAATCAAAAAATCAAATACCTACAGAGCAGCATACCGGCGGCATGCTTCGGCATACCGGCGGATACCGTTTTTAGAGCCTAGAAAGTTGATGTGACAAATTGTCGGCATACCGGCGGCATGCTTCGGCATACCGGCGGTATACCGATTTTTGTGTCCAGAAAGTTGCTGTGACAAATTGTCGGCATACCGACGACATGCTCCGGCATACCGACGGTATACCGTTTTTAGCAACCCAAAAGTTGCTGTGACAAATTATCGGCATACCGACGGCATGCTCCGGCATACCGACGGTATACCGTTTTTAGCAACCCAAAATTTGCTGTGACAAATTATCGGCATACCGACGACATGCTCCGACATACCGACGGTATACCGAGTTTTAAATATTTGGTTTTTGAATTGCTCTGACTAGCATTAATGGCCGCATTTAATGCTCTCAAACGGTCATTAATATGACCGTTACTATTTGGCCGGTATACCGACGGTATGCCGCTGCATACCGACGGCATGCCAGTCTGCCTATATTCAGAAGCATTAAATGTCTCCAACTCTTGGTTTCTCTATAAAAGAAAGCCCTCTCTCGCTTGAGGACTTTACTAACTCTAGCCATAAATTTTCCAACAACCAAGAGCTCCACCATTAATACTCTTCAAGCTTTTCATTGTCATCCTCTCCCAAAGTGATAGAGTATTTAAGAGTTGTAAATTTCGATCTTCACGTGTTAGAAGATCAACAAGTTTCTCTTCTCATTTGTTTGAAGTTGGCGAGCCTTCGTAAGAAAACTCGTGTGTTGAAGTTGGCGAGTCTTCGGATCCAAACTCGTGTTGAAGTTGGCGAGTTCTTCGGATCCAAACTCGTGTGTACTATTTGACTAATAGTAGATTTAAGCCGGAGAGAGTTCCGGGACTGGATTGCCTCAAGCGAGGATACCAGGATACATCTTTGTGTTTGATCTTCTCTCTCTTTACTTTTATTTGTCATATATTGCTTCTGCTGTACTAGTTTATTTTATTTCCCTATTTACCTCCCTTCTAGGGTTTTACAATTGGTATCAGAGCTTTGTTCTCTTAATTTGGATTTACACCCTGTGAGTGATCCATGGCCTCTAACCCTTGTATCAACACCTTCCACAATGAAGGATACTCCACAAATAGGCCTCCCCTATTTGATGGAACCAACTATAACTACTGGAAGATTAGGATGAGCATTTATCTAAAGTCCATAGATTTCGATTTATAGGATTGCGTGATAAATGGTCTTCCTACTCCTTCCAGAGCTATTGAGGATATTGCTTCTGACACCCTTCGGGACACACTTACTGAAAACACCAAGAAGCTTGCGAGTCGAGATGCCAAGGCAATGAATGCTCTTTACTGTGCTCTCGACAGTAGTGAATTCAACCGAATCTTTACTTGCAAGACTTCCAATGAGATTTGGAAGTTACTTGAAGTCACACACGAGGGAACTTCACAAGTGAAGGAATCCAAGATTAGTAGACTCACGCAAGAATATGAGTCCTTTAAAATGAAGCATGATGAATCTATTACTTGTATGTTTACTCGTTTTGGTGACATTATTAACCCTCTCTCTTCTCTTGGAAAGGAATATCCTGCTCATGAAAAGATAAAAAAAATTCTTAGAGGATTGACGAAAGCTTGGAGTCCTAAAGCTACCGCAATTATTGAGGGGAACGATCTAACAGTCATGAACCTTGAGACCCTCATAGGTAAGCTAATGACTCACGAGCTCGATATGAAGGATCAAGAGGAATCCTCCACACAAGAGAAGGAGAAGGAGAAGACCAAAGAGAAGGAGAAGACTCTTGCTCTCAAAGCAACAAAGTCCTACTCCAAGGATAGCTCCGACGACAATGAGTCGGAGGACGATGAAGAAATAGATCTCACAGCTAAGCACTTCCGGAAGTTCCTAAAATTCAACAAGGCCAACCGCTTCAGAAGGGACAATGAAGAAGATCCGGCGTGCTATCAATGCAGAAGACCCGGATACATCAAGAGGGATTGTCCGATGATAAGAAAAGACTCAAGCAAGTATGAGAAGCCTAGCAAGGGAAGCTCGTCCTCCAGAAAGTTCACCAACACAAGCATTTGGTGTGAAAGTGACGCAAGCGACTCCGACAACGACAAGGAGTGCAAACACAATGCCAACGTCTGTCTCATGGCAACCGATGAGGTACTTGATGATCTCTCCTTAAACACTCTTACCTATGATGATTTGGAGAAAGCCATTCTTGAATTGCATGAAGAACACAAAGGTGTTCGAAATAAATACAAGAAATCTCTTAAGGAGGTTGAGGCTCTTCAACTCGAAGTAGAGAGACTCTCAAGCATCATTATTGATGTGAAGGGAAAATCTCCTGCTTCTGACACGGATGAAATAGAGTCTTTGCGACTCAAATTTTAAGAATCTCTTGACACCATCAAGAAAAAGGATGATAAAATTCAATCCATGAGAAGCTCTTATGAGTTTGCTATGCACAAAGTTCAAGATGCTAATAGAAGAGAATATGACACTTCTATTAAGTATAATGATCTTCTTATTCAGTGTAAGAAATTTGGTAATAAGGACACTACTCACATGCATGCTCCTAGACATCTCCACACTCATCACAATGCTAGGCATACTTCTTACATGAACACTACTCACAAATCCTTTCCTAACACAAGGAAAGGACCTTTTGTTAGGAAAAACACTTCGCACCATGCTTTTATTATCATCATCACAATACTAATGCTAGAGCTCCTCACACTAGAGTTTCACATATGCATGATTCTCACATATCTTCTTCTAAATCCTCTATGATTTGCAATTACTGTGGCTTGCATGGACATACGACCAATTATTGTCATACAATGAAACTTGTTGACAAGAAAGTTTTTATGTGGGTTCCTAAGACTAACCCTCAAGGACCCATAAGATCATGGGTACCAAAATGTTCATCTTCAACTTATGTTGTAGGTGAAGAGTCCTTCTCATGCTAGAAGCAAGTGGATTCTCGATAGCGGTTGTTCACGGCACATGACCGGAGATGCTTCATTATTTACAACGCTATCGATGAAGAAGGAAGGACACGTCTCTTTTGGTAACAATCTCAAAGGTCACATTATAGGGAATGGTAATATAGGTTCCCCTCCTTATCCTTGTATTAAGAATGTGTGTCTTGTTACTAATCTTAAACACAATCTTCTTAGTATTAGTCATCTTACCGATAATGGTTATGATATTAAGTTTGTTAAGCTCAAATGCTTCATTACCAATAGTTCTAATGGATCTATTGTTTATGAAGGAATTAGAGAAAATAATATCTATGTTTTATATCTTGTTGAAGATACTAACAATGACAGGTGCTTAGTTGCTAACAATGATGAGAGTTGGCTTTGGCACATGAGACTTGGACACGCCAACATGGATACCATCTCTCGCCTTGCTACCAAGAAGCTCGTAAGAGGACTCCCAAGTATCCCATTCAAAAAGGATATGGTACGTGAAGAATGCGAGAAGAATAAGTTAACGAAGTCGTCCTTCAAATCAATCAACTCTATGAGTACTTCTATACCCCTTCAACTTATCCATATGGATCTTTTTGGGCCTAGTAGAGTTGCTAGCCTTGGAGGGAAGCTTTATGCTTTTGTTTTAGTTGATGATTTTTCAAGATGTACTTGGGTTATTTTTCTTGCTTGCAAAAGTGATACTTTTCGTGAATTTGTTGCCTTTTGTAAACGTGTTCAAAATGAGAAAGATTTTTCTATTAACAAAATTAGAAGTGATCATGGAGGAGAATTTGATAATGCTGATTTCAAAAGATTTTGTGAAAAGAATAGTTTTGGACATGATTTTGCTTGTCCCCGGACTCCCCAACAAAATGGTGTTGTTGAGAGAAAGAATAGAACCCTTGGTGATATTGCCCGGGTTATGTTAAACCAATATAAGCTCCCCCAATATTTTTGGACGGAAGCCGTTAATACGGCATGTCATGTTATTAATAGGGTCTTGATTAGACCTATTTCTAAGAAGACTCCTTATGAGCTTTGGGTTGACAAAATTCCCTCTATTAAATATTTTAAAGTTTTTGGTTGCAATTGTTTTATTTTGAATACCAAGGATAACCTAGGCAAGTTTGAAGAAAAAGCCTATGAAGGAATATTCCTTGGATACTCTACTCATAGTAAAGGTTTTCGTGTTTTTAACAAAAGAAGTCTTGTTGTCGAAGAGTCAATCAATGTCTCTTTTAATGAACTCAACTCTTCTACATTCTCCTCTTCCGAGGATATTGATGACATCTCGTTTGGGTTGGAGAACTACTCTATTGAGGATCGTCCTTCTTCATCTAACAATGAAGTTGTGACCCCATCAAAAGAGTCTCCTCCTCTCGAGCCTCCTCAAAAGGATCTTCCAAAAAAATGGAGATTTATCACCAATCATCCTAAGGAGCTTATCATTGGGGATCCTTCCTCCAGTGTTAGCACAAGATCCGCCACTCGTGATCTTTGTGCAAATGTGGCTTTTATCTCTCAAATAGAGCCTAAAAATGTCAATGATGCTTTCCTTGATGAGTTTTGGATGATAGCTATGCAAGAGGAGCTAAATCAATTTGAGCGAAGCAAGGTTTGGGAACTTGTCCCAAAACCTAGCCATCATCCCATTATTGGAACAAAATGGGTGTTTCGTAACAAACTTAATGAAGATGGGTTAGTGACTCGTAACAAAGCCCGATTGGTTGCTCAAGGCTATAACCAAGAGGAAGGCATTGACTACGACGAAACCTATGCTCCGGTTGTACGTCTTGAATCCATTCGTATGCTTTGTGCTTTTGTTTGTTTTAATGACTTTAAGCTATTTCAAATGGATGTTAAGAGTGCTTTTCTAAATGGTATTATTAAAGAGGAAGTTTATGTTAAACAACCTCCCGGCTTTGAAGATTTTCAATTTCCTAATCACGTGTTCAAACTCCACAAAGTCCTTTATAGCCTCAAACAAGCTCCCCGTGCTTGGTATGAGCGCCTTAGCTCTTTTCTTGTTTCTCACAATTTTTCAAAGGGAAAAGTTGACACAACACATTTTATTAAATCCCATAATGGCACTCTCTTATTGGTTCAAATTTATGTCGATGATATTATTTTTGGTTCTACTAACAATACACTTTGTGTAGAATTTGCTAAAGTTATGCAGGAAGAGTTTGAAATGAGTATGATGGGTGAACTTTCCTTCTTTTTGGATTTACAAATCAAACAAGGACCCAAAGGAACCTTCATAAATCAAACGAAATATACAAAGGACCTCCTCAAGCGCTTCGACCTCGACTCATCCAAATCAATGAGGACTCCTATGGCCACAACGACAAAGCTTGACAATGATAAAGATGGCACATCGGTCGACATTCGTAAGTATAGAGGTATGATCGGTAGCTTACTTTATTTAACTGCTAGCCGTCCTGATATCATGTTTAGTGTTTGCTTGTGTGCACGATATCAAGCCAATCCAAAGGAATCACACTTATGTGCCGTTAAGCACAATTTTCGTTATCTCAAAGGCACCATTAACATGGGTCTTTGGTATCCGAAATCCTCATCCTTTGAGCTTCACGGCTTTTCGGATGCGGATTTTGCCGGATGCAAGATTGACCGAAAAAGCACTAGTGGCATATGTCAATTCCTCGGGAAGTCTTTGGTATCGTGGTTTAGTAAGAAGCAAAATTCTGTTGCTCTTTCAACCACTGAGGTAGAGTATATTGCGGCTGGTTGTTGTTGTGCACAAATTCTTTGGATGTCACAAACACTTTTAGATTATGGTATTTCTCATTCTTGCACCCTTATTAAATGTGATAACACTAGCTCAATAAATCTCACGAAAAACCCGATTTGTCACTCACGCACGAAGTACATTGAAATTAGACACCATTTTCTTCATGACCATCAACAAAAGGGAGATATTCGTCTTGAATTTATTGATACTACCGATCAATTAGCCGATATTTTCACCAAACCGCTCCGGAAGATCGCTTCACCTTCCTTTGCCGTGAATTAGGCATTTTATCCTTTGATCCATAATCCCTCTCGGCCGGCACATCGACGGTATACAGCGGTATACCGGCGGCATGCCGTTTTTCGATTCAGAATTAGGTTCTGTTTCGAAAATCGGCATACCGTCGGTACACGTCGGCATACCGCCGGTATGCCGGATGAAGGCGGACAGGATTTCAAATCCTCTTCTGGGCCCACCTTTATTTCTTCTCCCTTTATTCTCTCACCCTCATTAAATTCCCTCACATCAATCTCTTCACTATTAATTACTCCCTCATCTTTCACTTCTTAACCTCCCATCCTATTTATTATCCATCTCTTCAAATCCCCCATTTTTTCTCCTCTTTTTACTCCACCTTCCTTATTTCCAACCACCAACCTTTCACATCCCCTCTTTACTCCCTCTACATCCGTTCCCAAACCCCCTTCAAATTCTAATTTATCCTTTCATCTCCCTACTCTATTAAAACCCCTTCTTTTCTATCTCTTCTCCCTACTTCTCTATCATCCTCTCCAAAATCCTAAAACCTTCTTCCATGGCGAATTCGAAGCATCCCCGTTCCTCCTCCTCCTCCTTCTTCAACCCCTTCATCCCGGTGGCGCAACCTCACGGGTATGACCAACGGGTCTTTACCAATTTCTTGGCGGCCGAGCTATGGTTCCAACACTTCGTTCATCACAATGTTTTCAAGGGACGGGCGATAAATTGGAACCTCTTCCCCGGTCACGTCTCCTTATTTGACGAGGCCGGCCTCTCCTCTCTCATTCGGCGCCAAATACCCGTCTACCCCGCTGCCGTCCGTCTATTCTATTGCAACTTGGTCCCGGATGACGACCACCCCGCCATTCAGTCTATGGTAAATGACCGTCACTTTTGTCTCACGTCTCAGGACATCGGGCACATCCTCGGCATTCCGGACAAAGGGGAAGCCTTGCCATCATTGGCTGCTCTTCACTCCTCGGCGGCGTCACCCTTCGACGAGTTCTGCCGTATCATCTGCAAGGGCCCCAACCCTCCTGCCATCCCGGCCCTCTCTGCACAGTTGGAGCCGTTTTACTACGAGCTCCATAGGATAGTGTGCCATACACTATTTTCTAAGGGCGGGAACTACGATGCCATTACCGGGGATGCCCTCGTCTGCATGTATTATCTCTATGCCCGGAAGCCCTTCTCCTTCCCGAAGACTCTCCTTCTGCTCTTCCGGCGTGTCATGCCCGCGGGAAAGCAGAACCTCTACTACAGCTCCCTTATCACTCTCCTTCTAGAAGCCCGACAAGTTGACCTATCTCTTTGCTCTTCGGATGGCGTCCCCTCCTATCTTGCTGTCTCCCGTTCCCTTAGTGGCGCCTCTACTTTACGTGCCTCGTCTTCCCAAGAGCAACCGGCATCCACTCCTGCTGCTCCCACATCTACTCCTCCTGCTTCTGGCCGATACATGCCGCTGACTCAGCAGCACTTCGACATGCGCATGGCCCAAGCAGAGGAACAGATGAGGGCTCATACTCGTGGCCTTGGGAATCTGATTCAAGCCCGCTTTCATGATCAAGCTTACTTTATCCAGCGCACCATACAAGACCAGGACATGTATCTGGATCTCAATCTCCAAGATCCTATGTACCAAGGTTCGCGCTTCTCTGATCCCAATGCCTATGGGTTCATGTACCCGGACGGCATTGATCCCTATGGTGCCTTTCAGCAAGCTCAGGATGGTGGTGATGATCCGGCGGACGAGTAGGGGTGTCTTCCTTTTGGGTGATGGTCTAGAATAATGTGTGGTTTGGTTATGTGTGTTTGTTTGTTTTTAATTCTGTCTTTTGCGGTCCTTCGGGGACCTTTGTGTGGTTGATCCTAGTACTTTTCAGTCCTTCGGGGACTTGGGTTATGTTTATCTCTTGATATCAGACTCTCGTGGGGAGAGTCATTTTATTTGTCTTTTGTAGTAATGAACATCTTGCATGTATTACGCTATCACTTTCATATATAAATACATGTTGTTTATTCTATACTCTTGTTCTCATTATTGCAATTTTTTTTACAATATTTGATTTTCCATCTTTGACTAAGTGACAAAGGGGGAGAAAACGTATTGAGGGGGAGTTGTCTTCCTACGGGGGAGCTACTCCCTGAAGTTGCTATCTCTCTATTTTGTCAATTATCAAAATGGGGGGGATTGTTGGCATATTTTATTTTGATTATTAACAGCATCTTCGGAGTTTAGTTTTCTGCGTCTTCAGATACATATCCTCTCAGAAGCTCAACTCATAAAGTCTTTCCGTTCAAGAGCATCCATCCTTCGCATCAAAGATTGAAGCAGCTACCGACGCTCCTTGCATAAGATGGCGTCCTCCTGCTTAGAGTCTTCGTGTCTGTACAAGTCTAGGTATATCTGTAAACACCTAAGGACGGATGACAAGTAAAACAACAAGTCAAAAATTAAATACCTACAGAGCGGCATACCGGCGGCATGCTTCGGCATACCGGCGGTATACCCTTTTTAGAGCCTAGAAAGTTGCTGTGACAAATTGTCAGCATACCGGCGGCATGCTTCGGCATACCGGCGGTATACCGATTTTTGTGTCCAGAAAGTTGCTATGACAAATTGTCGGCATACCGACGGCATGCTCCGGCATACCGACGGTATACCATTTTTAGTAACCCAAAAGTTGCTGTGACAAATTGTCGGCATACCGACGGCATGCTCCGGCATACCGACGGTATACCGTTTTTAGCAACCCAAAACTTGCTGTGACAAATTGTCGGCATACCGACGGCATGCTCCGGCATACCGACGATATACCGAGCTTTAAATATTTAGTTTTTGAATTGCTCTGACTAGCATTAATGGCCGCATTTAATGCTCTCAAACGGTCATTAATATGACCGTTACTATTTGGCCGGTATACCGACGGTATGCCGCTGCATACCGACGGCATGCCGGTCTGCCTGTATTCAGAAGCATTAAATGCCTCCAACTCTTGGTTTCTCTATAAAAGAAATTCCTCTCTCTCTTGAGGACTTTACTAACTCTAGCCATAAATTTTCCAACAACCAAGAGCTCCACCATTAATACTCTTCAAGCTTTTCATTGTCATCCTCTCCCAAAGTGATAGAGTATTTAAGAGTTGTAAATTTTGATCTTCACGTATTAGAAGATCAACAAGTTTCTCTTCTCATTTGTTTGAAGTTGGCGAGACTTCGTAAGAAAACTCGTGTGTTGAAGTTGGCGAGTCTTCGAATCCAAACTCGTGTTGAAGTTGGCTAGTTCTTCGGATCCAAACTCGTGTGTACTATTTGACTAAATAGTGGATTTAAGTCGGAGAGAGTTCCGGGACTGGATTGCCTCAAGCGAGGATACCAGGATACATCTTTGTGTTTGATCTTCTCTCTCTTTACTTTTATTTGTCATATATTGCTTCTGCTGTACTAGTTTATTTTATTTTCCTATTCACCCCCTCTAGGGTTCTACAGAAGGACTTCAACCATCTGAGGGTGAAGTCGGCTATGTTCAAGTCAAAGCCAAAGGCCAAGTCAGATGTGACTTGCTTCAATTGTGGAAAGAAGGGCCACTATCGTAGAGACTGCAGATCAAAGTCCAAATATATAGAGCAAGGTGAGCCTAAGAAGGTTGCATGATTGCGCAAGTTGCCACGGCTGGTATTGACACCGACTGGTGGGTGGACACGGGTGCATCCTGCCATGTTTACTCTAATAAGGAGTTGTTCACCACATACAAGCCTACATCTGAGAAGGTTATGGTGGCGGACCAGACACAAGCTGAAGTACCGGGGACAGGAACGGTGGTACTGAACCTGACTGTGGGGAAGTCGCTGACGCTTCAAGTTGTGAAGCACGTACCAGCAATAGCCAAGAACCTGGTCTCTGGAAGTCTGCTATGTAACGTAGGCTTGAGGATGGACGTCAATGCTGGGCAGATAGTGATATCCTACAAAGGAACATACTTCAGAAAAGCTTATTGTACCGATGGGATGTTCAAACTTCAACTTATAGCTCCTGCAATAATGATTAATGCAGTTTCTTCTTCTGGGTATTCTCTTGATTTATGGCACAATAGACTAGGACATGTTCATTGTAAAAGAATAAACAAAATGTCTAGTCTAGGGCTTATCTCCAAATGTGGGGGTAAGGAGGTGGAGAAGTGTGAGGTTTGTGCATAGACAAAATCACTAAAAAAACCGTTCAAACGGGTGAATCGAAGTACAGATCTTCTGGAGTTGGTACACTCAGATATCTGTGACTTCAGACAGTTCTCCATAAAGGCTAAGATGAAGTATTTTATTATATTTATCGATGACTACTCGAAGTACGCGTTCGTCTATCTGCTCAAGTCTAAAGACGAAGCATTCGAGAAGTTCAAGGAGTTCTGGGCTGAGGCTGAACGTCAAACTGGGCAACAACTCAAGAGACTCAGAAGTGATTGAGGTAGAGAGTACAGGTCTATTAAATTCGTATTATTTTGCAAAGAACATGGAATTGTCAATGGGACAACTGTTCCACATTCTTCTCAATCAAATAGAGTAGTTGAAAGGAAGAACATGACATTGACAGAGATGATGAACTCAATGTTGTTGACTGCAGGTCTTCCAAACTGCTTCTGGGGAGAAGCTGTATTAATGGCTACGTTCATTCTGAACAGAGTGTAGTATGCAGGTTCCGAAGTCACTCCTCATGAACTCTGGTTCAAAGTCAGACCAAACTTGAACGTCATTCGAGTGTGGGGGTGCCTGGCATATGTGAAGCTTCCGGACTTGAAATTTCAGAAGCTTGGGACAAGGACTACAAAGACGATCTTCTTGGGGTATACTGAGAAAAGTGATGTTCGGAGGTTTCTTGATGTTGAAACCAATCAAATCATTGAATCTCGTGACGCCAAATTCTTTGAAGATAAATTTACGAGGCACAAGAACATTTTTATCGCAGACATTACGGACAATAATGTGAGTGCACAGGCGGCTATCACTTCCAAAGAAGATGCAACCCAAGAAAAAGAAATTGTCATACCAGAGACAATTGTTGAACCAGAACTCGCAGAACCCAGATCTAAGCGGCTGAGGAGATAGAAGGACTTCAGAGATGAGTTCGTCACCTATCATGTGGAAGTTGATCCGCTTACCTATGATGAGGCGATGAAGACCAGAGACGCTGTCTTCTGGAGGGAGGCTATCAATGATGAATATGACTCTATAACCTCCAAAAATACGTGGGTGTTGGTCGATCTGCCTGAAGGAGCTAAACCAATCGGATGCAAGTGGATCTTCAAGAAGAAAATAAAGACCGATGGAACAATTGACAAGTTCAAAACAAGGCTGGTAGCCAAAGGGTTTTCTCAAAAGCAGGGGATCGACTACTTCGACACATATGCTCCAGTAGCACAGATGACAACCATCAGGATGTTGATTGCTCTGAGTGCAATTCACAAGCTCGTTATACATCAGATGGATGTGAAGACAACATTCCTGAATGAAGAGTTGACCGAAGAGATCTACATGCAACAGCCAGAAGGATTCATCGTCAAGGGCCTTGAAGACAAAGTCTACAAGTTGGTGAGATCTCTATACGGTCTGAAGCAAGCTCCCAAGATGTGGCACGAGAAGTTTGACAAAGTCTTTAGATCAAACGGCTACATGGTCAGTGAGATGGACAAATGTGTTTACACAAAGTTCGCTGATGGGAGAGGAGTCATCGTTTGTCTATACGTGGAAGAAATGCTGATCCTGGGTACGGATTTAGCACGTGTCACTGAGACAAAGAAGTTTCTCTCATCTAAGTTACAGTATGAAGGACTTAGGGGAAGCTGATGTTATCCTAGGGATAAAGATCTTCCGAACAGACACTGGAGTGGCGCTGTCACAGTCTCATTACATTAAGAAGCTGCTCACACGCTATGGATATCAGGATCTTCCAGGGATCGTTACTCCTTACAGGTGTGACAAGAAGCTGAAGCCAAATCCTAGGAAAAGTGTTAGGCAACTGGAGTACTCAAGCGTCATCGGGAGTTTGATGTATGCAATTACTGCCACAAGGCCTGACATAGCTTTCGTCGTAGGAATGCTGAGTCGATTCACGAGCAACCCAGGTGTGGAGCACTAGAAGGTTGTGAAGTGAGTTATGAGATATCTCAAGAGGACTCAGAAGTATGTACTACACTACAGTGGATATCCGACAGTAGTGGAAGGCTTCAGTGATGCAAGCTGGTGTTCAGAAGCAGAGAGCGAAAGGTCCACAGGAGGATACATCTTTTCCATGGGTGGAGCTGCTATATCATGGAAGTCGAAGAAGCACACAATGCTATCTCATTCCTCAATGGAACATGAGTTCTTTGTACTGACTACTACAGCAGAAGAAGCAAAATGGCTTCGGGATCTCATGTATAATCTTTCAGTAGTTGGTGCACAGATTCCGGCGGTACCGATATACTTTGACAACCAGGCAGCTGCAGCGGTGGCATCAAATGATCTCTTCAATGGTAAGAAGAGGACTGTGCGATTGAGGCACAGAGCGGTGAATGATCTGATAAAGACTGGAGTTATTACCGTAATTGATGCTCGAAGTCAGAAAAATCTGGCCGATCCGTTCACCAAAGGTCTCAAGTGTCAGCTGGTCGAGGACACAACAATTATGATGGACTCGAACATGATGTGATATTCTGTCTTTGTAATTCTACCATAAAGTTTTATGCTATTAGTTCAAAGAGAAATCTACTAGGTATCTAACTTTTGGTTCAAAGAAGGACCACTGACGGAGAGAATATCTGGAATAGTGGATAGTCCTTTGAGACACTGAGGGGTTACGGACCCATAACCACTGTTGTCTAGTATCTGTTCTCTTAAAAGAACAAGTCCTGTGGGAGGATGGCTTAGACGCCTTAATGAGATCTTAGGCATTTTGAATGTCTGGTGTGCTCTACAGGAAGCACGGTCGCACAATACTACAAAGGAGCGCAAGGTCTCCATGCTACAGTGGGGTGACACCACCAAGAGGTTCCTCGATAAGGGTAATGTCTCGGCTTTACGAGCTATGTCACAGCGACATAGCACCGTATATAGGCAGATAGCCTAATGTTGTAGAATAAAAAGTGATAGTCAGCACTACAAAGAGGCCCGTGACCTCATGTTACAGTGGTGTGATCACCAAGAGGTACCTAGAGTGGGTAAAGCCTCAGATACACGAGCCATGTCACAGTGGCATAACACCGCAAGGAAGTGCAAGGCTTCATGCTGGGTAGTTTGGCACCACAAAGATGCTGGGACCTCATGCTACAGTGGCGTGACACCACCATGAGGTGTAGACTCGACTTTGGGCCATGTCATAGCGGGGTAGCACCGCAAGGAAGCACAAGGCTTCATGCCAAAGGACTCTTTAAAAGAATTCACCTAGAATGTACAGACCGTCTCTTGAGGGTAAACTTGTAGACTCCCAAGATACATACACCGAAATCAGGCATACACAGGGCCTTTAATGTGTAATCGGAAGCAGAGCTGATGTCAATATGTGAGTAGGAAAAATTGCATTTATGGTGCAGAATTCAAGGCTTAGTCCATTCTTGTATCATACTGTTATTTGACCCATGCGGGAAGATTCAAGTCGTCAGCGACATCTCTCCTAATGCATAATGGGCAGTCACTGTAAGGAACGCTCAACCCATATATTGAGATATGTGGGGGATTGTTGGTGTTTTTGCCTTTAGACTAGAAAAGATAGTTCTACATCGGCTATACCAAATGGTGAGTATCTCAATATAATGCATTGCTTGTGTTGAGGTGTGCACATGAGGTATGGTGGGGCACAAGTGTGTGCTATGTGGGAGTATTTTCCTAGAAGGAAAAAGGATTAATTCCAACAAAGATGTAAGTTGATTTTTGTTGTGCGGACTTGGACTCGGACACGGACTCCAGGTTGTCTCGTGCATGTACGGGAGTGTTCGGAGGGTAGGCGTGGCTGGCACACTACTATGCTGATTGTTGAATGATCTAAAATATTAAACTCTTTTTTTGAGTATTGGTATTTTAGTCTCACATTGGATATGAAAAAAGATGAAGTCTCACTCCACTCTATATATAGAACCCCTTGGCCTCCTTTGGAAGATGCACCAAGAAGAGAGTTAAGGGAGTCCGTAAAGTCCAGAAAGCCCGTTCAAGTCTCAAATATTGACTTACGAGCGTTCTAGAAGTTCTTCGTGAACTTGCTGGTTCCTGGAAGCAGATCGTGGTGGGGCAAATCTTGCTTTGAGCAACGGTGATCTTAATCACCCCAACAAGAACCTTTCCTCTTCTACTTTTTTTTGAGTTGTAACTCAGTTCTGTCCGTCAGCAATTGCGATTGCATGGAAGAATGTGAGATTTATTTTCTGATTATTGTTGCTTTTGTAATCAGATTTATATTATAGTGTTCCTCGTGGATCTCGAGAATAATCAGAAGGGGAACGTTTGCTTGAACCTCTGATTTCGACATCTAGTTCTACCATCTTTGATCAAGCCCCGGGACTAACAGATCCAACCATGAGATAAAAAGGACAAGAATAGATCTACTTTTAATAAAGTGAAGGACTTTATGAATTTGAAGGTGAAGCAAAAGTCCTTCAAATCAAAGTCCAAGAAAGAAGTGGTATTGTTCAATAGCAACAAGAAGGGCCACTACAAAAGAGACTGCAGGTCCAAACGAATGTCGAAGGAACATAAAAAGGTGATCTTAGCTTGATTGATATGGTTTCATAGTTAGAGTCGTATGTAATTGACACCAATTTGTAGGCAGACACTGGAGCCTCCTGTCATATGTGTTTCGTTAAGGAACTGTTTACAACATATGAACCTTTTTTCTGAGAAGATGAGTATAACAAACAAGGCTCAAGATGAAGTGAAGGGAATTAGGATAATGGTGCTGAAGCTGACTTTAGGAAAGTCACTTACTTTAAAAATTTTGAAACATGTCCATGCTGTCACCAAGAATCTGATCAATAAAAGTTCAATTTATTGTGCAAAGTTGGATTAAGAATGGACATCAATGTTGGTCAAATGGTGATGTCCTACAAGGGTATTTACTTCGATAAGAAGTATTATACCAAAAAAATATTTAATCTCTAGCTTGTTGTTCCATCCGAATGTATCAAGGAAATAATTATTACTGGATCAGTTCTTATCACAGAACTGATAGAATACATGGCTTACAAACTGCGACCCATTGTCATGTATAATTCTTCGAGGGAGGCCAAAGAGAGAAATGATGTGATGCTTGACGAAGCTGATCATTTTAGAGGTCTTCACTTCGATGAGCGGTTAGTTTCTACCCATTTAGAGAAATATTTAGTTATGACAAGTATCAACCGATGACCTCCAGCCGATGGAAGGCTGATAGGACAATGATGTCCATACCCCATGCTTCAAATGGCCATGATACGGCCATCATATGTCAAAACTCCGATGGTTGATGTATAAATTAGGCGTGAATCTGACAAGCCCTATATTTTTTGGCATATTCTATAGCGTCAACTACCATAGTGGGCCAAAAAAACCTATGTGCCTCAGTCGATCCTGTAACTTAGGACCTGGTCAGTGTGCACCACAAATACCATCATGAGCTTCACTAAGTGTTGGCTTAGCCTCTGCGTCTGATAAGCATTATAGTAGAAGCCCATCATACTATCGACGATACAACATCTTGGTCTTTCTATCGTAGTTGAATCGTAGAGAGCATCTCTTAACAGAAATAACCACCTTCATTTCATCCAGAAGAATTCCATAGACTGTATAGTCTATGAAAGGGAACCTCTAGTCTTTATAGTCAATGTTCGTCTCCACATCGAAGCTTCGACAAACATCCAAGTTATTCTTCGCACAGAACAACTCTCAACAAAACACTATGAGCGAACGCAATGTTTTCACTAGAATGGCTAGAGAAGCTACAAGGCTAGTTAAAGTATTTGCTTCGGTATTTCGCAATCGAGGCAGATGGTCGTAAAGAATCCAGAGAAAGTTGAAGCTAACTCGAGCGTTGCTTGGTAATATGGGATAAGGTCTTCATGTCGAACCTCATATTCTCTTCTAACTTGACTAACTATCAGCTTAGGACCTCGTAAGCTTCTAGGTAGTCTATCCCCAGCTATTTTGCTAACTGAAGTCCAATGAGCAGGGCATTATATTTTGCCACATTGTTGGAACAAGGTTCCATAATTGGTTAAGCACGATGGATGGCGAGGCTATCAGGGAAGACCAGAACTACCACTACTCCTACTATGATATTGCCTTTGGGTCCCATTCTCGATGCACTGTCGAAGAATATTAGCCAAATAGCTTCATATTTTGTTATGTTAGACTTCGTCCGCAATATTGTCATAGAGCTTGGATGTATCTGGCACTGGATAAGCAACCAGGAAATTGGCTAATTCGTAGCCTTTGATTGCTTTCTAAGAAACAAACACCATATCGTATGGAAACAACAGTATTCCCATGTGGCTAAGCGAGAATTATGCATACTCGGCTTAGTCATCAAGACTCTGAGAGGATTTAATCTTGATATGACATGGATCGTCTATCTAGTCACATAGTGATGCATCTTCTGGATTACAAAGACCAAATCAAAAAACTTTTTTTTCCACAGGATTATACCTGTGCTCTGCACCAACCATCATTCGACCAAGATAGTAAATGACTTATTCATGGCCTTCATCGCTCTTCTAGGCTAACAACACTCTGAGAGAATGATCTATCACATGAACGTATAGTAGAAAAGGCTTTTCCATAACCGGAGCCACCAACACTGAAGGATTTGTGAGGTATCATTTGCTATCATCGAATGCTCACTAATTTTCTTCGTACCTAATGAAAGTGACACATTTCTTCATGCGTTGAGTGAACAGTTGACATCATCCAGAGAGATTAGATATAAACCTCCTGATGTACGTTAGTCTACCTTGTTAATCATGAAGCTCTTTGAAATTCTTGGGAGGATGCATTTCAAAGATGACCTAGACTTTCTCAGGATCAAGATGTATGCACTTTGAGGTTATAACAAACCCGAGAAATTTGTTACTAGAGACTCCCAGAAAAGACTTGGTTTGGTTCATCTTGGTTTAGTGTACACGCATCAGTTCGAACATCGTTCTCAAGTCTTAAAGGTGATCGCCCGTGAGATGACTTTTGATAGTTATGTCATCCTAAATGGATACCCTAATTTTTTAGAATTATTTTTTATTTATTTTATATGATTTTATATTTATTAAATTATATTTTATCTTTAGTTATGACTATAAGTGTACTTTTTTGTAGCTATAATTTTTGGAGCACAAGGAATGCCAATCTTTCGAAACGTTCTTCATGAGTTTTGAAGTAGACAAGTCCACTTTCAAGTCGATAAATCATGTCCCTCCCAAACTTGTTCCCTAACATTCTTTTGACTTCGCACAACTTTGTGTCAATTAGGGAATTTGATCGTTTACCGTAATTCTAAACTAACTTCCAACTTGAGTTCAGGACTCGACATAGATCAAAACCATTTGACCCAATATATAATTTTGACCCATTTTGAGCCTACAACACACATGTCAAGGGTGTGCAACTCAATCGAGTTCCTATGTGCTATTTATTTGTGAATGCACAAGAGACTCAGTGGCTGACTTTTCGAGTTCAATTTGACTAGAAAATATATTTTGACCCTATCCTAGCCAACCCCACTTGGTAGAGCCATGTTAGGTTGCCATGACCCGGTAGAATTATTTTGAATTTATTTACGAATGTTATACAGCCAAATAGGTTTAAATACAATTTTGTATATATATGACTATATTTATAATAGCCTAATACTATATATATATGGACTTAGTCATGGTAAGTTTTGAGACGCATATCGACTAGGAATTTTGGAACGGCTAGTGTAGTGGTGTGGTTTGACTAGTATTTTGGCCATGGTAGGGAAGGTCGAGCCATATGTGTGTTCCAACTAGGAAAATTAGTCAAAGTTGTGATTAACCTTTAGAGGTGACTTAATTATTTATTATTAAGAATTTTGACTTTTTAGGAGACCCTGTTGTGCTAAACTAGTCCGGGCCTGACCCGAACCAAATCCAAGGCCATATAGCGTAGTACGTCCAAAGATGTCCATGTAGATAATTATGGTGTAAATTTAATTAGTGTTTTTATTTTAGTGGTTACATAAGTATATTTTGACTCGAACCAAATCCAAGGCCATATAGCATAGTACGTCCAAAGATGTCCATGTAGATAATTATGGTGTAAATTTAATTAGTGTTTTTATTTTAGTGGTTATATAAGTATATTTTTATAAATGAGTGTTATATATATATATATATATATATATATATATATATATATATATATATATATATATATTTTATTTATATATATATATATATATATATATATATATATATATATATATATATATATATATATATATATATATATATATATATATATATATATATATATATACTCTAAAAAGAAATTGATATTTTGTTTGAGTATATGATAACATTTTCTTAAAAATGTCTTTTTAGGTTTATTGAGATTATTTTATATTAAAAAATGTATAATTAATTTTGGACACTATATTATTATGTAGAATTTATTATGTGATTTTTTTGGATTAATAAATTTTGTGTATAAGTTTATTTGTTATAAATAAATTCTTATAAAATATTTTTAAAAATTTATAATATTATTTAAATATATCTTAAAATTAATTGAGAGATTTAGAGTATCTAAGTATAAATATATGTGTGTGTACACACACACATACACACACACACATATATATATATATATATATATATATATATATATATATATATATATATATATATATATATATATATATATATAGAAAAAGGAGAAAGAGAAAAAGAAAAAGAAAAAAAGACCTACATTACTATTCCGAGAAACAGTAACGTAGGCAAAACCCAATTTCCCCTCACACACCCAATAACGTTTTCCCATATATACATAGCGAGAGAGAGAGAAGGGGAAAGAAAACCCTAACCTAAATCTCTCGACCCAGCTTCCCCTAACCTAGGGCGACCCCCCACGTGCGTTGCCGCGGTGGCCGCAGAGCAGCAATGAAAGCCTAGAGCCAACTTTGAGGTGAGTTTTCTCCCATATCGTTTTGATATTTTTTTGATCTATGAGATCGTACGCGTAGACAACCTAACGATCTACAAAACCCTTCAAGTGGTTTTTAATAATTCGTGATGTACGCATCAAAAATCGAGTTCCAAAATCGAAAAAAACTAGATTTTTTTGACAATAGAAACTGTCCCGGAACGCTATTTTGGAAGCCAATTTTTAGAGAATATTGAAATTCTAAAAGAACAGAGCTGTAGCCAATATGAACGACTTTACATCGAATATTAATTCATAATTTTCTGTTCATTCGTTTGTAAATAAAATCAGTTCCAAAAATCCCAAAAAATTATTTTTAAAACATAAAAAAATTTCGATACTGTAGAAGCATAGAATTTCACAACCAGAAAGCCCATGCGCCAGACACTACATACGTCAGAGCTCGGACAAAATACTTCACAGCAAAAGCAACAAATATAGACATTGAAAGAGAACTTTTTTATTTCACATATAAAAGTCTATTACATGTCTAGATAAGGTTGTACAAAGGAAAATTTCTACAAAGAAAAAATCCTAAGTCTACGGCCAGCAGCCACCATGCGCCTCAAGACAGGCGCAGCAGTCACCATGCGCCTCCAGTCAGGCACAGCAGTCACCATGCGCCTTCAACCGGGCGCATCCCGCCATGCGTACTCAGCAGGGCGCATCTCTTCAGCAGCCCGGTTATGTGCCGCTCTTCCAGCCAGGCTCACCTGATAAATGCTTCGACTAATGAAGCATTTAACCCTCTGGCTGGAACCGAGGAAGAGAAGAGCACCGCAAATCTGTGGCCAGGGGAGGCTTCGAAAGAGCCTCTAAAGACCAAGGAAGACCGTAATCGAAATACGGCTAAAGGAGCAGCTTTCAACACAACCAGAGTAGGCAACACCCACTTTGAAGGAAGAAAGAGCCTAGCACCGCCATTCCGATCTACGGCCCTTCCGGAACAACGGAGACGAGGCCCGAGCATCCCTATCTTTGGATGCAACAGGCACCTTCCGCCTGCCTCGGAAGCCCTCGACTCCGTCTTTTGGATGTAACAGTCACCTTCAAGTGCATCAATGACGACATAGCATCTCATCTTCACCCTCGGGATCACTTCGTCAACAGAATGCACTCGAGTACCCAAGTTCATGTTGGAAGTACGTGAGAGAACGAGAAGCAAACCTTCTCTCAATGCCACTATTTATTGGCCGGGCAGATCAAACCCACGTGCCAAGTGGATGGCTCTTCGAATTCTGTACAATGAACTTGCATTTAATGGATGAACCGGACGCCTCGAATTCAGCCAAACGGCTATTAAAAGCACTCGAGGAACGAAACAGCCGTACGCGCCCTTCGACTTCAGGCGCATCACACAGACGCGCCCTTCAGAAGCAAGCGCATCACAGAGGATGCGCCCCCATGCGTCCCCATACCCAGTGGAACGCCAATCGATGCGCCCCCTCAGCTGTCCATCGAATGTCAAAAACATTAAATGCTGAACTGACAGAGTTGGCAGCACACCTCCCAAAGTCTGAACGGTTGACAGCTTTTTCAGAAAACGAAGCGTCGGCAACGTCAGCATCATCATGACTTTACTCCGACGGCTACTGCCACATGGCCACTCAACCACCCGCATGCGTCTCTGCAGCCATGCGTCAAAATCTGTATGCACCTCAAAAGCCATGCGCCTCAAACTCTTCACTGATCCCTAAAGACAGAAGAAAAGTCTCTATTTGAAGTTCTGCATGCGCCTCAAAAGTCATGCGCCCAGAATGGTTCGTGACTCATAAAGGTTACGAGCCAAAGTCTCCTCATGCGCCCAATCTTAGGCGCATCCTACCAGATCATTCCCCACCAAATCTGAGATCTCCGAGCCATGAGTTGATGACACATGTCCTTTGACTCAACTCACCCAAGATTTCAGCAACAGAAAGATCCTCTTCTCTGCTACGTGCCGGCTCACAATAGCAGTATGAAGAATTCAACCCCTCGATCAGGGCGCATCATCCATGCACCTCCATCAGCAATCTCCATGTGGCGTCCCCACGCACCGGTGCATCCTACATATGCGCGCATGAGCAGCCAACCTGCCCAGCTATAAATAGAGGGATCATTTCCTTCTTACGGACGGACAAGACAGAGAACACCCAATGAAGGAACATATCACCAGAGAGGCAGATACAAACACTCAACGTCTTCCTCCTCTCAGTAAGCTCCAGCACCCAGAGCAATCCAAACCTTCAGAGAACCGATAACCGTCGTCAGCTCGTCAACGGAGTCAACGCATTACCACTTGCTCCATCGGCACAAGGGACCCAGATAAACAAAAGTGTACTCCTAGGACTACGTCTAAGTCCTATATTGTAACACTGTTCTGTTTGTATTGAAATTTGTAATCAAATAATTTTAATGGCAAACAAGCTGGCGACTCTGCTGGGGACCTCTTTCTCCTTCACCGAGAAAGTCGTATCGCAAGCCGACGACATGGAGGTGGGCTCCTCCCACAAGACGCTAGTCGTACGCCTCAATCAACAGGCGTACGAGGAGTTCATTTCTGAAGGAAGTGCGAGTCCTTCGAAGCGGCTGTCGAAGCCGAAAAAGACCCGCCAAGTCTGGGTGCGCAAGGTCGACGCCTCGGGCACCACCACTGAAGGGGATACGCTAATCCAGCCTTCCCTTCCTGCTGACGTCCTCAGCAACCAAGGTGCACCCGCTGATGCAGCGCATCTCTCGGGGAAACGTGCGGCTGACCACATTCCCCAGCCATCTCCCTCTCAGGCAAGAAAGATGCGTCGACGGAGCAGGGGCGCAGCCAATGCCCCGCGCATCACCTCTGATGCGCCACAAGAAGTCTCTATCTTTGACAGACTCACTCGCTGTAATGGCGAGGAGAATTTGGACGCTGAGTACTATGCGCCCCAGCGGGCTAGTACGAAGAAATCCAAGGCGGCACGGGCCATGCGCCACAAACGTGCTATGCCACCAGCAAGCCAAAAGCATGCGCTCACAATCATGCGCGCTGCTGATGGCAAGCTGTACAAGGTCGACTCAGGTGCTTCTGCACCAAAAATGAGCCGACCCTCAAAGCCCTCATCTCACTTGGGCGCATCTACTGCATGCACAACCAAGTTGAGTGAGGCAAATTCAGTGGTCTTGAACTCCCGCGCCTCCTCTGGTTGTGCGTCTGAGGTCCGTTCAAGTCACTTCAAATGTTGTGGTTCCCCCACTACTGATCGGGATGCCTGTTTGGTATTAGATCAGGGGGCGCAGCACTCACCTGACCACCCCGGCGTTTGGCCTTACCATGCGCCTGAAGGGGGTGTAAAGGTAGCACTTTCCTCCAACGACCTGCGTAACGTGATCACTCACAAGCGCCGGTCAGGAGAGTTGACCAACAAGCACGATATGCCTCTCACGGGGCATACTTGTGCGGTGGTCACCATCAACTGCTATTGCAAGGCGGCAGTACCACCAAGGCAGTCAGTCTTCCAGCGACTGCAATCATCGACACCCCTCCGACATCGCCTTGGGATGTAGGTGTCAACAGAAGAGGAGCCAAGGGTTGCTTCATGCAACGTGATCTCCAACTCCTCGTCAGTCCGAAAGACGACCGACAATTCCTCGTCCTCATTCAAAAGCCAGCCGAGGAAAACCAAGGCAGCTGTCTCGTCCTCCGGAGTGTTCGAAGGCACTCGATCGAGGAAGAAGTTCTTGGAGGAAGCTGGAGGTAGTCAGACCCTTGTTTCCGAAGACGAAGATGTCCAAAGCACAGCTGCGACGGATCTTCATCCTCGAGGCAAAGTCAGCCTCCCAGAAGCCCCTCGAAACGAGGATGTCCCCCAGAACACAGCTGGGGGTAGTTCCGGAGACGAAGAGGCCCTTCAAGACGGAGCTGAGGGTAATCAGACCCTTGAAGATGCGTCCGTCGAGAATGACCTCCAGAACGTGGCTGGGAGTGGCCAAGATGAAACTCCAGGAGAGGCGACTCCCCTACATGAGAGTGAGGCCGAGAGCGAAGCCTCAACCAATCCATCCACTCCCGGCCGTGTCATGACAGTATACATGGCTGGGGATGATTCCGAGTCTGATGCGCCGCCACAGGACATCGTCCAGCGCATAGACACATTAGAGGGAGCACTCAAAACCCTCTCTGCTTTCATACAAACACTGACTCAGGCGGTGTTTAAAATACGGTCGGCCTTGACCCGAATACCTTCGACCGGTCCCGACCCAGGGGCCAATGGGGAGTCGAGTGTACCCCTTCAACGGGTATCCTCAGACACAGACCGCCGAAAAGTACCCCGGACGTCTGAGCCCTCAAACGCTCAACTCCAGGTGGTACCACCTTCCCCGACTCCCAGCTCCACAGAGGATGTGGTCGAAATGATCAAGGACTTGCGGGAGGACTTTGAGTCCAAGAACAGGCAAGAGGAGCGCCAGAAGATGGGCATCCCCCAACCCTATCCCCTAGAGTGGAACAAGGTGGTTTATCCTCCAAAGTATAAACCACAAACACTGACGCCATACGACGGGAAGGACTCTCCGTACCGCTACCTGACGTACTTCCAGTCCTAAACGGGACATCTTCCGAAGGAGGATGCGCTCCTCACTAGCATATTTGTCGGAGAATTGAAGGGAGTGGCGTATGACTGGTACTGCAGCCTCCCCGACAATTCCATATCATCCTTCGACGATTTGACGCACCTCTTCCTCGATCGCTTCTACGACGGCGGGAAGGACATGACGATGGCATCCCTCATAGAGATACGCCAAAAGGAGAAGGAAACGGTTCGGGTATTCATCGAACGCTTCCGACAGGCCTGCTTCAGACTACCTCCAGGCATGCCGGAACATGCGCTCCTCTCCTCTTGCAGCATGAACATGCTGTCTGCAGTCAAGCTCTGGCTCAACTCTACTCCTCCTCTCGACTGGAGCTCCCTGATCATCGAAGCAGAAGCTGCAGAAAAGAAGGCGGCGAATGCACGTCTTCTGGGGGTCAGCTTCCCTGCCTTTGATGACAAGAGGAAAAGGTCTGCAGCCAACAACCCCGGACGTGAGACAAAGGGGAAGCAGGCATTGACTGTTAATGCCTCAAAAGACGCATCTGCGCCTACTCAGAAGCCTCTACTTGCACCAAGGCCCAAGGAGGTTTATTCGTTCAACGACGAAGACACCCTGTAACTTTTTGAAATTCTGAAACAGGATGACAAGATCAAGCTACCGGACCCAAAGCGGCCCGATGAAGTTGGGAAAGTGGACAACCCGAGGTACTGTCACTACCATCGGTTTGTCGGACACCCGACCAAGGACTGTTATGTCCTCAAAAATTACATCCAGCGCATGATCAATGCGGATGTAATCTCCGTCGACTACGAAGAGAAAATGGTGTCAGCTAATGTGGTGTCACTCCAGTTCGGTACCTTGCCGCCAACTACCACACAAGATGGCGTTGTCCCCATTCCTAAGGCAACAATGGAGGTGGTTAACTTACCACCAACCCGTGACAATGTGAGTGGACTCATCCCACTCACCACATCTCGAGGAGAGGTCCTATGGGTCCACCCCGACCTCGTCTCCGAGGTGACTCAACCGGAGGTACGTCCTACCTCCAAATCCAAAGGCAGGAAGATCAAGTCTTGCCGCATGGTCTCTTCTTCAACGGAAGAGGCACTCCCTGTGCAGACGCGTGCACAACACAACGCCCAACCCGACGAAGCTGCCGTCGAGGTGGTCCCTCCTTGTATCGTCCCTGCTGTCCAGGAAGAGGGCCCGTCTAAGCCCTCAGCAGCCAATAAGCAGAAGCAGGTGGTGGCTCGTTTCGACAGACCTCTACGAAAGGAGAATGCTTCGGGGCTAGCCAAGCCCCACAACTTCGACATACTGGCACAACTGGCCAGTGCTCCTGCCCGCCTATCTTTGTTCGAGCTCCTGCGTCTTTCCAAAGACTTTCGAGAAGCTCTCTGTGAAGCTCTGAAGGATGCCGAATCCTTTCTCAGTCAGGTCAAGCAGCCTGAAGACCTCCCAACTACTTGTGCGCACTGTCATTGTGCGGATGAAGTTATCCCAAACATAACTTTCACCCAACAAGACATTGCTGCTCAAGCACCATCGACATAACCGGCCGCTGTATTATACAGGGTATATCGGTTCAGTCAAAGTGAACCGGATTCAGATCGATCCGGGGTCTTCTCTCAGCATCATTCCGAAGGCACTGTTATCAACACTGGGGATCCCAATGTACTCGCTGGCACCCTCCAACATAACTATCAGTGGCTTTAACGCTAGCAAAAGCGAGCCACTGGGCAAAATTCGACTGAAGTGTCATATCGGTAATCTCAGAACTGAGGTGACCTGTTATGTTGTGGATGCCGAGGTCAACTACAACATCATGCTCGTTCGACCATGGCTACATGAGTACATGGTGGTGCCATCCACGCTCCACCAATGCATGAAATATGTATCCACCAACGGCGTCATCAGGACGGAGTTCGCAGAAATTGATCCTTTTAAAGGGATTGAAGCCTACTTCACCGATTCTGACTTATACAAGTCACTTGACGAGGAGGAAGCCAATGATGCTGATGACGAGGCAGAGACGGCAGCTGAGCCGGACATGGAGCCTGAAATGACTCCCGATACTCCTTTAAAGATCCGACTCAAGGGAAAACCACCCCAGAAGGTGCCTCCAATGAGCATCAAGCTACCAGGAAAAGCACCAACTCCTGAAGCTCCCCTGAAGATACGCCTCAAGGGAAAGCCGCCTCAAACATCGGCGCCCCTGGTGGCAAAATTATAGGGGAAGGCACCAATCACTGGAGGTGCAGTTGAGGCACCTCTGAAGGTGCGTCTTAAGGGCAAGCCGCCGCAGTCATCCAAGATGCCAGGGAGGGCTCACATAACCCTCTCGGACCCCAAAATCAAAGCTGTGGTGGACTCTCCTGATCCAACCCCAGTGCTTATGGATGAGGAGCTTGGCGAATATATCTCTGCTGATGTAGATGTACCCTCCTTAGACAATGTAATCCCACGAGATAAAATCTCATATTTTATCAATAATAGAGTATCTTTTAATTATTCTTGTCTTCCACATTGGAATGCCATGTATACATTAGATAACGCTCTACGGTCATTGCAAACACAAATAACGACCATCCATCATGTAAATCGAGTAGTCCCGTCTCAAGGAGTCTGTTACATAGTCCCTCCACGAAGTCGAGACGAAGGATCTATCATCTTTGGCAAAGTCGAGCGTCATCAAGACCTTCCGCCACCCGAGCCAGAACCTGATACCGGCAGAATACAAGTCTATCGGTACACGAATACGGCAAAGCACATCATCCAAAAGATGGGCTACGACCTGAAAAGCAACAAAGGTCTAAACTACGGCAAGGGTTGACGTCTCCCTCTCCGGCTTCCAACACCTAAAGGAAAGCCACAGGACTATTACAATCGAACTCGACGGGGGGTAGGCTACGTCACGCCGCCATCAACTCCAGAGAGTTCAGACACAGAAGACGTAGAACATTTCCACTCGTCCGAAGCATCGACTTGGGATTCCGATACCAGTATCGGATCAGTCTTCAAGAAAGTGCTGTCAGCTAACATGACATCAGCACAACCTCAAAAAGATGAAGGCGAAGAACAAGCGCCGGAACCCTTCGAAGAAGAACCCTGGGCTCAACGCCTAGGAGAACAATGGGAGTCTCGTTTCGAGTTACGTGAACCTCCTACCGAAGACGAAGTCGAGCAGATCGACCTTGGGGACGGGTCTTCTTCCAAATCCATATTCATCAGCAAAAGCCTAGAAGGAGAAGACCGAGAGTCTTTAATCCAACTGGCTAAGGAGTATATCGACATCTTCGCCTGGAGCTACAAAGACATGTCGGGACTCGATCCACAGATCGTAATGCATAGGTTGAACATCTTACCCGATGCCAAACCTATTAAACAACAACAGCAATGCTTCCGGCCGGACATCATGAATGCCATCGATCAAGAGGTGGACAAGCTCTTGACCAGCGGCTTCATCCGTGAAGAACAACACCCAGATTGGGTAGCCAACGTCGTACCTGTCACCAAAAAGAATAGGAAGATACGAGTCTGTATCGACTTCAGGGATCTCAACTCTGCTTGCCCGAAGGACGAATTCCCGCTTCCAATCACTGATGTGATGATCGACAACACGTGTGGCTTCGAGCGCATGTCTTTCATGGACGGGTATTCGGGCTACAACCAGATCAAGATGTTCCCTGATGACGCAAAACATACGTCATTCAGGACTCCAAAGGGCGTTTTCTGCTACACAGTGATGCCCTTCGGCTTGAAGAACGCCGGTACGACATACCAACGAGCTATGAGCACCATCTTCCGTCAACATCTTCGCAAGACAGTCGAATGCTATGTTGACGACATCGCAGTCAAGAGCCGCCTTAAAGGAGATTACCTACAGGACCTGAAGACAGTCTTCGATCTCATGCGGGCACATCAACTCAAGATGAACCCCGCTAAATCCTTCCTGGGGGTTTCTAGCGGAAAATTCTTGGGCTTTGTCATCACGGCGAAAGGCATTCATGTTGATCCCGAGAAGACCAAAGCCATCCTCAACATGGACCCTCCGAAGAATCTTCGAGAACTTTGGGGCTTACAGGGACGTCTGGCATACATCCGAAGGTTCATAGCAAACCTTTTCGGTAAATGTCAACCCTTTACTCAGCTCATGAAGAAGGGAGTCTCTTACATCTGGACAGAGGAGTGCCAAAAGGCTTTCGACAACATCAAGGCTTACTTGACAAGCCCGCCAGTCCTGGTAGTACCTGTCGCCGGCAAACCATTTCTTCTCTACGTCCGTGCCATGGATCATTCCCTGGGCGCTCTGCTGGCTCAAAACAGCGATACAGGCTACGAGCAAGCGATCTACTACCTCAGTCGAACGCTCATCGGGTCTGAACATCGGTACAACCCCGTTGAAAAGGAGTGCTTGGCCTTGGTGTTTGCCATCCAGAAGACTCGCTATTATGTCTCGGGCCAGACAATTCATGTCATCTCCCGAGTCAATCCACTCAGAGTCCTCATGACGAAGCCAGGGTCATTAAATTCCCGACTAGCTACATGGGCAATTCTGCTAACACCATACAACATGGTGTTTGTGCCACAAAAAGCCGTTAAGGGTCAGGCCCTGGCCGACTTTTTAGCTGCACACCCTATTCCGGAGTCCTCAAGACTCTATGAAGACATTCCGGATGAGGTTCAAGAATCAAACGTCACCGAAGGAAGCTCCGTGTGGCGGATGTTCTTCGATGGCGCTTCAAGAACAGGCCCCAAAGGCTAGATCCAGCGTGCTTACTCTCTTTCGAAGCCGTGCTCCAACAATGTTGTCGAGTACAACGCGCTCATTATGGGACTCCAGCTGGCACAACAGCTAGGGGTGGATCATCTGAAAGCCTACGACGACTCGAAACTCGTCGTAAACTAGATCCGAGGGCAATACGAGGTTCGCCATGAAGATCTGATCCCTTACCATGAAGTTGCATTGAACATCATTTCAACCTTCACCGGGTTCTTCATCGAACATGTATCTCGTCTACAAAACCTAGAGACTGATGCTCTAACTGGCCTCGCGGCCTCATTAGCAGCACCCTTGGGACTCAACACTACGTCACGGTAGTTGGCCGAGACTTGGTTTGTCCTAGAAACAACCTATGCTTACGAGTGGACCACGCCATGCCGACAAGTACTGATGTTAATGTCCGGGACTGGAGGTTCCTGTTCATCGACTTCGCCGTCTACAGAATTCTTCCAGAGGACCCGAAGGAAGCCGTCTCAGTCAGGAGACGTTCTCTTCGATTCTATTATGATACAACCACTAAAATGCTGTACCGACGCTCCTATGATGGGCTTCTCCTTCGATGCCTGTCCAACGAAGAGGCGACCGAAGCTCTTCGAGAAGCTCATGACGGGACTTGCGGAGCTCATCAACCTGGTCCTAAGTTACAAGATCGACTGCGACGCATGGGCTACTATTGGCCAACCATGGCCGCTGATGCTGTCGACTATGCTAAAAAGTGCCATGCGTGCCAACTTCACGCAGACTTCATTCATACGCCGTCAGAGCCACTACATCCTACAGCCGCCTCCTGGCCCTTCGAAGCCTGGGGTATGGACATTGTAGGACCGATCACCCCTCCTTCGTCAAGGGGGCACCGTTTCATCCTGGCCATTACCGATTACTTCTCCAAGTGGGCAGAAGCAGTTCCATTGGCGGAAGTAATGTAACTCCCTTTCCCGAAATTTTTGAAATATTTTGTTTATTATTTTTAATTGTTTTAAATGGTACATACCCCAATATTGGGTTATTTAATATCATTATAATTATTTTTGTTATTGAGGTTAGTATTATTTAATATTACTATTTTATTATTTATGTTATCCTGGTCAGATATATGTGTTAATACATATATATATAGAGTTATAGATATATATATGTATACGAGTATTTATATATGAATACGTTTACGTGGGTGTATATGTGTAAATATATAGACTTAGTTGTGCTTCAATAGAGTATTGTGTATTTTATTGTATTTAAATCACATTTTATTACAACCTTATTAGAATATCTAATTAATATATAAGCAAAATGTAATATAATAATTATATATCTTAGTGCTAATATTAATAATATAGGTTGCAAATAATAATGACTAAAATATTTTAATTGTTAATAGAATTTTTACTTAGATTGTTGGTGTATCAAGTATAGCAGTGAATTGAATTGGATGGAATTGAAATGAAATGAATGTTTGAATTGAATTGAATTGAAATTCAATTCGATCCATTTCAATTAGTGCAAGTTGCTGCAAACACAACATGCATGCGTGCAAGCCTATATCAGCTTAGCCAAAGTTGAAGTTAGTTGCCATCAGTAAGCTCCAACGTGTACGCCCCACTTCACTTAGTCACATATGTATCATGGCCAACCATGTAAGCCAATTATACAAAAGAAAACTATTAACTGATCAAGGATTCAATGTAATAGAACCCCACAAAGGAGCAGTATTCTCGAGCCAAGCAACAGCCCACCCCAGTTTAATAAGAAACCGAGCAAACCCGACCCAGCGAGCGTATGACATATATATATCGATATATATATATCATCCGAAGAAGTCGAGCAAACAACTCCCCAAAACCCTAGAACCGGACAGCGCCCCCACAACCCGACGCCACCCCGTGGTCCGGCGACCCACCGCCGACGGCGCCGTCGTGCGAAGTCGAGGGACGGCGGAGGAATCCACGCGCGCGCGAGCGCGCGAGAGGGCAGCAGTAACAGCAGCCCGCGGGGCCACTTCGCGCCGAGATTTCTTCATGTCCAATCGACGAATCGCCAAACCGATTTTTGCAGGTTCGAACCTAACCTATACCCCTCTATTTCGATATGATAGTTTCGGTCTAAAGCAAAGCGAAATCGAGTCAAAGATCGACGCGAACATTGACAAAAACTGTCCCGAAACAGGACAGGATTCAATCCCAGGTACCCAACTTTGAAGGCAATTTCTCGCCAAACCATGAACCAATTCGAAAATCTAATTGAAGACAATTGTTGACAACCTATAGGGCTTCGCAACCTATTTCGTATTTCTGAATTTCATTAATTACATGCAGAGAAATCAGTTTTCAAAGTTTAAGAAAAATAGGTTTAAAACTGTTTTCCAAAAACATAGAATCGCTCGACATGATGTGCGTCCTGCCAAACCGGACGACGTGGTCGCACACCGAAAGCATCGAAAGCTGCGTAACGGCTTCGTGGTCGTGTGGGCTTTGACGGAATTCAAATTGGTCGCGTGTGCGCGACGAATTTGATGCGTATCCGTCGAAATTCTCCGTATCGTGCACGTTGCAAATTTCTCGATTACTTTGTGCACGTTCGTCAGATCGAGACGAAACTTGTGCCAGCAGAACCATATCATTTTTCTGGTCCTGCACGCCAAGTTTGGTCCGATTCTGAGACCGTTGATAAAATCACCGTTTTGCAGGCCCCACGGTCCCACACAACGGGCGATTTTGTGCACGGCCCGCCGGAATCCAACTTTGGACATACGGTTGGGTTCGTATCAAAAAAATGGATCCGTAGACATGTAGTTTGATGACTTTAGAGACCGTTGACCCTGGCACGCTTTTCGGTGCAAAGCGGGTCTAACGGCGGACATCGTTTTTACCCGAAATTACCGTTTTGCCTCTATGTCCAGAATTGGACGTAAGGACAGGCAATCCTAGCTAATTGGACTATTCTGAGATCATTGGTATTGTTTATTTCAGCTTCCGGGGACGGTTGTACGGGTTTTGACTATAGTGGCACATTGAGTAGTTCAGATTGTCGGTTTCACCAGCAAAGGACCACAGGCGAGTACAGTTTATTGTCTGCAT
The DNA here is from genome assembly GCA_029216955.1 of Iris pallida. Classification (NCBI taxonomy): domain Eukaryota; kingdom Viridiplantae; phylum Streptophyta; class Magnoliopsida; order Asparagales; family Iridaceae; genus Iris; species Iris pallida. The sequence goes on along the minus strand of JANAVB010037819.1, from coordinate 6,662,904 downwards.
TTCGATATTAATTTTCACTATATTTCATTGGTTGGCCATTGGTTATGTGATTATTTTCTATTATAAATTGTGGAGTCGGGAATTAGAAGTACCAAAGATATGTGATCTGACCATAGCCAGTGTTAGACATTGTAGACAGTGCTTATTTTTCTGCAGAAGTGTAGCCCGTGTTTACCTTCTGCAGTAGTGTAGACAGTGTTTATTTTCTGCAAGTAGACATCGTAGACAGTGCTTACTTTTCTGCAAGTAGACATCGTAGACAGTGCTTACTTTTCTGCAAGTAGACATCGTAGACAGTGCTTATTTTTCTGCAAGTAGACATCGTAGACAGTGCTTATTTTTCTGCAAGTAGACATTGTAGACAGTGCTTAGACATTGTAGACCGTGCGGTGTAGTACCCCAGACCAATCACGTATCAAAGGTACTTCTAACAGTCGGGGAGAGTATTTTGTGTCTATTTACTTACTATTGGTTTTTTATATTTCATGTTTATTTTCAAACCCATGATTGATGTCTAATCTTTGTTTATAGTCATCTTCTTTATTTGAAATTGCATTCAGTGAATTGTGCTCGTTCCATTCCTGACTGGAAACCAACATTTTCAGGTTAGCCGTGGATTCATTTAGCTTGGAAAGTGACGGGAATACTTGCAGATAAAGGCCTAGAAACTAGCTAGATAGTCGAGTTATAGTCATTCAATATTTGTACAAGTTCATATTTTCTGCAAATGTAAAACTTGTGATCATTGTAAGTTTAATTAATTTTGTGAATGAGCATTATTTTGTGATTTTGATCTCATGGCCGTGACAGCGTTCTACCGCCGACACTGCGGCGTAGGCTGGCTTGGACACGTCTCGTATCCGTTAAAAAAAAAAAAAAAACGGGTGCGGGTCGTGACAAGTTTTTGTGGTGGCCCATGCAGGTCGGTTTTTGCAAATCATGCGAACTCGTGATAGTACTTAAGTTAGTTGTACTATTGCGAGCCTGCGATAAGGAAATGCTCATTCACGAATTAAGATTGATTTAATTTACGAGAATGACTAGGACTAGGAGTCCCTTATACAAATTTACCGATGGGTAGTCTAGGCCATGCAATTTAGATGAGGAGTTATTAATTTTGATAGTTTGCTAGATCCCCATAGGTACACTATTATCTCTCGATATGACGACACGATCCAAAGTTGATAGATTATTCACTTGGTAAGACAGGGATTCATATAATTTATGATCTAACCTTGATGAATTGGGCAGATCTTGCCCTTTGCCTCTTAGATATCATCCTCATATCTTAGTCGAACTGACTATTTAGTTTCTATTTGCCCTAGGAATTAATATTTTGTATAAAAATCGGATTATTGTTATCCCCCTACGGACCTCGAGTTAGTTTCGGTTCAAAGTCTTTCCTCAAAGGCTTGAATACACATGGAATAATTAGAATGTTTGTATTTCTTTGTCCTCAGTTATCTCTCCCTGTTCAATCCTTTATTTAAGGGTTGTGACTGATAGGACAAATGTTACGCTTTATTTCATAGTCAACTTGTTTAAATCTATAGAAGCCCATGAAGTTTTACAGATATAGTTAAAAGAATATTAGTTGACTCATAATAGCAGGACAGCAGCGCACTGTCGCCATTTATTTGAATTATGGACTCACTGCAGCCAGCAGCGCACTGGCGAGACACGACCCTAGAATTGAAATTTTTAAGGAAATTATAGGTTATAGAATATTTCTAAAACTATGGCTAGTGGTCCTCTTTGATCGTAGTTACCCTTGTGTCAATATAAGTAGAGTATCAGATAGCATATCACCCTGAAATCACGAATCCAAGGGTTTACCACAACCCGAGTATACGGGCGAGGCGTGACCCGCGGTGGAATGACTTCAAACATGATTACAAGTTTGGAATACCATAAAGGATAGGACAGTGTCCCGTATGTTCTATAAGACCCGAAGCCAATAGTAGTGGGAGTTCTGCGAGATTGGGTAGCGTGTCTCCCGACCTAGCATCCCATGGTCCTTGTGATCTATTGTCGAGATAATTGACTGGCACTAATAGGTTTACCTGGAATATGGAATTTAGAAGTCCATAACCCATTGATTGACCAAGGCTTTATGGATAGGAATATTGTAGGATGATTGTATACGCAGGAACACCATGTCAGTTTTGATTTTCTCTAAACTCGAACTACCTGTGGCTTCTTTCAAAAAAAATCTGGTATACTTGTAATTTGAATATCTTGACCAATGTTGCTATCACAGCCTAGTTTTGCAAGCTCATTCTTTTATCGAGCTTGTTTCAAGACATATGTTTAGTGGGGACGCCTGCTAACTTATTGTCTAATCAGAATCAGTGTATTATGGTCTGATCAACCATGATGCATTTGGTTCGCTCTTCGCTTAATTACACTACGTGGATGGAAAAATATAGGTATCTAGGATCTCATCCGCGACTGCTTTGACAATTTCTCTTGAATTATACGTTCGTCCTTGGATCACGTGATTGTATTCAGTAATATCTTCCTTGAACTCTTTATTGTTTTGTCTCTCACTGATTTGGAAAGACAGAAACTCGTAATTGGTAGAGAGATACCAAGTATTCCCATGGCTATGGTAGTTGTATACACGAGGGTAACTATCGTCAGCCAGCCATGTGATTGAGTTACTCGTTCTCCTCTCGACCCCAAACTGTTATCGGGACTTTCTAGCTACCTGAATTTGAGAACGATTAAAGTTTTACCTTTAGTCAGAACGCCGACCTAGGAGACTATCTATACTCAAGAAACCAAATGTTGTGAGTCTCTAACTATTTGCTGGAAGCTTGCATTAACTAGCAATCCTTAAACCTTAACCCAACCTTTCCTCGACCAGAACCCACAGTTTAGACATGAGATGAATAGACAAGGATATGGATAATTATTTACCGTGACTATGGTAGATGCTCATCCCGAGATTGGATTCCAACAAATATTACCCTAGTTATGTAAATTTTTTTTTATTAAGACCTAACTAGTGTTGGAACACCACAGTCACTAGCTTAGCCAATACCATGGCTTAAATATCCTGTCGTATTATGATCTACCAGTTGTCAACAGCAATACACGATCAGTACAGCTCTTGTGACAATAGTCTGGCAAGCTTGAACCGTGTAGAGTTTCACGACTCAGTTGTTAGAAATCTTTTATATGATATGCATTGGAGTTGGTTACCCCGTCGATAACTCTTGAATACTGGAGACGAGCAGGTCATTCTATTTTGTCGACCAGGTGTCATTGTACACACTCGTTTTCCACTTATTGAGGAACGGTCCTTGATTTGACTTATATCTACCGTATTTCCGTTGCGCCGTACCTTATTATTTATTACAAGAGTCGGGGTACAGTATCCGGACTTTGAAAATTCTTCTGACCTCATTATTCCTAAGACCATGACTTAGCTTCTAAGGTGGGTAGACTGTAAACTTCCTAAAATTTAGGATAAACAAGGATTACCTAGTGATTTAAATAATTTCCCTTAGGATGACAATTAGTGTCCCATGGACTCCCACTTTCCATTTAGACTATTTTGTGTCCCCGGCCGTGTCATTAATATTTGAAGCACGAGACCAGCTGTTACCCTCCAATAAACTTTATATGCAAGATCTAGACAAGCCCACCTTTATCTAGGTATACCATATCCCACTCAAACCCGTCCCCTTGTACTGTATTTTTGTGCTATGACTTTCAGGTTAAAAGGACTAGTTATAACCCTTACCATAGTACCGGTATACTTCCCGACTTCCATTAGAACCTCAACCTCGACTCATTTCCTTCGACCCAATATATGGTTGCGATTTACTCGAAGCCCACTACGCGCATGCCACTAGTGTGCCACCCAATTGAGGCCCCATGTGCTACTTAAACACAAAAGTCACGGAAGGCGCCTTTTGAGCTTGAGAAGACCTAGCCAACCAACCCGACTGCCAACTAGCTCAACCCCTCGGGTGGAGTCCTATTCTAAGTTACCCTAATCTAGTAGGAATAGTTTTATCATTGGAACCTTGTTCGGTCCATATAGATGGAAAACCAATGTTCATCCAACCAACGAGTGATGTCCAAATAGAGAACCCATTAAGACCACAATCTCTTGATTTCTTAAATTCCGTCCCGTTATGGAACCTTGTTTGAATTAGAATTTCGAGAACGAGAATTCGGTATTGCATGGATTGTAGGCCATAACGAAGGGCTCTTCGACGTAGCAAGTGACTGGACTAGAGTAGCCCAATCTGACAAATAAGGCAGTGATTCATAAACTCACTTTCTATCTGTAATATTAGACCCTCCACTTCTCTTGAAACTTCACAATTGTCCCGATTATTCTGCCTTATCTTCCTGTCCTCCCTACTTTGGAGCGACGAATAGTCGTGCTTACTAGAGTCTACAAATATTTCTTAGCTACTTGTGTAAATTTGTTGCCTGTTAAATTTTGGATTACTGGATAGATAAGAGAGGGTTGTAGACGCCACATGCAGTAGATATTTGTTGGTAGGATTATTAGCAACTAGCTATAAGATTTTAGATTTTAGTTGTGAGGAGTAGTGTGACCAAAGGTGGGTAGAAGTCTTCGAGGATTCGTAGTTACGAAATGACGAGAGAAGGCCGTAAAATATTATTAGGAATTAAATTTAAGAAGATTGTGGTAATATTGGACTTGTTATTATTTTGTTCTAATTTTAGGCATGTTTATAGGTTAGAATTTCGAGGACGAAATTATTTTTAAGGTGGGTAGATTTGTAACTCCCTTTTCCGAAATTTTTGAAATATTTTGTTTATTATTTTTAATTGTTTTAAATGGTACATACCCCAATATTGGGTTATTTAATATCATTATAATTATTTTTGTTATTGAGGTTAGTATTATTTAATATTACTATTTTATTATTTATGTTATCCTGGTCAGATATATGTGTTAATACATATATATATAGAGTTATAGATATATATATGTATACGAGTATTTATATATGAATACGTTTACGTGGGTGTATATGTGTAAATATATAGACTTAGTTGTGCTTCAATAGAGTATTGTGTATTTTATTGTATTTAAATCACATTTTATTACAACCTTATTAGAATATCTAATTAATATATAAGCAAAATGTAATATAATAATTATATATCTTAGTGCTAATATTAATAATATAGGTTGCAAATAATAATGACTAAAATATTTTAATTGTTAATAGAATTTTTACTTAGATTGTTGGTGTATCAAGTATAGCAGTGAATTGAATTGGATGGAATTGAAATGAAATGAATGTTTGAATTGAATTGAATTGAAATTCAATTCGATCCATTTCAATTAGTGCAAGTTGCTGCAAACACAACATGCATGCGTGCAAGCCTATATCAGCTTAGCCAAAGTTGAAGTTGGTTGCCATCAGTAAGCTCCAACGTGTACGCCCCACATCACTTAGTCACATATGTATCATGGCCAACCATGTAAGCCAATTATACAAAAGAAAACTATTAACTGATCAAGGATTCAATGTAATAGAACCCCACAAAGGAGCAGTATTCCCGAGCCAAGCAACAGCCCACCCCAGTTTAATAAGAAACCGAGCAAACCCGACCCAGCGAGCGTATGACATATATATCGATATATATATATATATATATATCATCCGAAGAAGTCGAGCAAACAACTCCCCAAAACCCTAGAACCGGACAGCGCCCCCACAACCCGACGCCACCCCGTGGTCCGGCGACCCACCGCCGACGGCGCCGTCGTGCGAAGTCGAGGGACGGCGGAGGAATCCACGCGCGCGCGAGCGCGCGAGAGGGCAGCAGTAACAGCAGCCCGCGGGGCCACTTCGCGCCGAGATTTCTTCACGTCCAATCGACGAATCGCCAAACCGATTTTTGCAGGTTCGAACCTAACCTATACCCCTCTATTTCGATATGATAGTTTCGGTCTAAAGCAAAGCGAAATCGAGTCAAAGATCGACGCGAACATTGACAAAAACTGTCCCGAAACAGGACAGGATTCAATCCCAGGTACCCAACTTTGAAGGCGATTTCTCGCCAAACCATGAACCAATTCGAAAATCTAATTGAAGACAATTGTTGACAACCTATAGGGCTTCGCAACCTATTTCGTATTTCTGAATTTCATTAATTACATGCAGAGAAATCAGTTTTCAAAGTTTAAGAAAAATAGGTTTAAAACTGTTTTCCAAAAACATAGAATCGCTCGACATGATGTGCGTCCTGCCAAACCGGACGACGTGGTCGCGCACCGAAAGCATTGAAAGCTGCGTAACGGCTTCGTGGTCGTGTGGGCTTTGACGGAATTCAAATTGGTCGCGTGTGCGCGACGAATTTGATGTGTATCCGTCGAAATTCTCCGTATCGTGCACGTTGCAAATTTCTCGATTACTTTGTGCACGTTCGTCAGATCGAGACAAAACTTGCGCCAGCAGAACCATATCATTTTTCTGGTCCTGCACGCCAAGTTTGGTCCGATTCTGAGACCGTTGATAAAATCACCGTTTTGCGGGCCCCACGGTCCCACACAACGGACGATTTTGTGCACGGCCCGCCGGAATCCAACTTTGGACATACGGTTGGGTTCGTATCGAAAAAATGGATCTGTAGACATGTAGTTTGATGACTTTAGAGACCGTTGACCCTGGCACGCTTTTCGGTGCAAAGCGGGTCTAACGGCGGACATCGTTTTTACCCGAAATTACCGTTTTGCCCCTATGTCCAGAATTGGACGTAAGGACAGGCAATCCTAGCTAATTGGACTATTCTGAGATCATTGGTATTGTTTATTTCAGCTTCCGGGGACGGTTGTACGGGTTTTGACTATAGTGGCACATTGAGTAGTTCAGATTGTCGGTTTCACCAGCAAAGGACCACGGGCGAGTACAGTTTATTGTCTGCATTTCGATATTGATTTTCACTATATTTCATTGGTTGGCCATTGGTTATGTGATTATTTTCTATTATAAATTGTGGAGTCGGGAATTAGAAGTACCAAAGATATGTGATCTGACCATAGCCAGTGTTAGACATTGTAGACAGTGCTTATTTTTCTGCAGAAGTGTAGCCCGTGTTTACCTTCTGCAGTAGTGTAGACAGTGTTTATTTTCTGCAAGTAGACATCGTAGACAGTGCTTACTTTTCTGCAAGTAGACATCGTAGACAGTGCTTACTTTTCTGCAAGTAGACATCGTAGACAGTGCTTATTTTTCTGCAAGTAGACATCGTAGGCATTGCTTATTTTTCTGCAAGTAGACATTGTAGACAGTGCTTAGACATTGTAGACCGTGCGGTGTAGTACCTCAGACCGATCACGTATCAAAGGTACTTCTAACAGTCGGGGAGAGTATTTTGTGTCTATTTACTTACTATTGGTTTTTTATATTTCATGTTTATTTTCAAACCCATGATTGATGTCTAATCTTTGTTTATAGTCATCTTCTTTATTTGAAATTGCATTCAGTGAATTGTGCTCGTTCCATTCCTGACTGGAAACCAACATTTTCAGGTTAGCCGTGGATTCATTTAGCTTGGGAAGTGACGGGAATACTTGCAGATAAAGGCCTAGAAACTAGCTAGATAGTCGAGTTATAGTCATTCAATATTTGTACAAGTTCATATTTTCTGCAAATGTAAAACTTGTGATCATTGTAAGTTTAATTAATTTTGTGAATGAGCATTATTTTGTGATTTTGATCTCATAGCCGTGACATCGTTCTACCGCCGACACTGCGGCGTAGGCTGGCTTGGACACGTCTCGTATCCGTTAAAAAAAAAAACGGGTGCGGGTCGTGACAAGTAAAGAGCTCCAGGGTGGTCAGCTTTATCAAACACCATATCATTTACCGTTTCGGAGTACCCAGGCGGATTATCCATGATAATAGTCCTCAGTTCATCAGCCATATTTTCAGCAGATTCTGTGACAAGAGTCGCATTCAGAACGTGGCCTCAACCGCCTACAATCCGGCAGAAAACGGATTGGCCGAGGCATTCAATAAAACTATCGTTAGGCTGCTCAAAAAAGTCGTGTCATCCAACAAACGCGACTGGGATGAAAATCTTGCCAAATATCTTTGGGCTTACCGCACAACGGTACGAACCCCAACAGGCAACACACCATTCTCCCTGGTCTATGGGAGTGAAGCGGTACTGCCTCTCGAGATCCAGATACCCTCACTCCATGTAGCAATCACAAACAAACTCACAGAAGAGGACAATCAACGTCGTCATCTGCGGGAGCTGGAGGCACTTGACGAAAAGCGTCTCCTAGCTCAACAACGTATCGAACTCTACCAAGCCCGTATATCACAGGCTTTCAACAAGAAGGTCAAACAGAGAACTTTTCAAGTTGGCGACCTGGTTCTGGCAGTCAGGAGGCCGATGGTGTTAACTCACAAGACACCAGGAAAGTTCGAGCCCAAGTGGGAAGGACCTTTCATCATTGAGACGGTATACTCAAACGGTGCTTACCGCCTCGCCAAACCCAATGGGGACTTGTTCATGATGCCCATCAACGGCAAGTTCCTGAAGAAGTACTACTCTTGACATCTTTCAGATATGTGCTTACACAAGGGGATCTATGGACCCAACCATCAGGATTCACAGACAATTCCCTTCCAACAAAACCATACGCTTCCGGAACCCAGCTGTTTCGTAGCATCCTCCAGTAGAAAGACAACCACGTCCACATCACCTCTGAGTTGTCCCTCTACACCCTACAAAGCGAAATCTTACACTTCGTAAGCCTACGCTATCCTTTATGTTTACCACGTCCACATTACCTCTGAGTAAACATCTCGTACAAACAACCCTTGCGTTGTCGTACATTGATCGCAGAACTTCCATGTCCACATCACCTCTGAGTTGTTCAGCGTATCCCCCAGGATCACTCCTACTACGTCCATAATACCTCTGAGTAGGAAGATTCTATCATTTGAACCCCAATGATTGCCACGTCCACATTACCTCTGAGCAAACATGTTGGTTCCTTCAAACTTATTATCTGTACCTAAAAGCCAAGGTGCGCAAAAGATAATAGGTCCACACAAATCATCAAGTTCATGATAACAAAAATAAACACATCACAAAAAGTTGCGTACTTCTTTATTTTCTAAAAAAAGAGAGAATACAGAACTACACTATCCCCCAGCAAGAGTTGCAAAAATATAAAAAGGAGAGGCTACAGTCCCTAAACATCTCCAGGGTTGGCTGAGAGCTCTCTAACTCGATGTCTCAAGTCGGCTGCATGAGTCTCCACAGTCGCCAGGACTCGACGCTCAGCTTCTTGACGCATCAATTCAACAGCCTCAGCGGAAGTATCATTCTTATGCTTCTCATCAAGCTGTTGTCGCTGCCGAGCCAGGGCAAGAGCCCGGTGAGTGAAAGTTGCTTCCTCCTTCTTGAATGCTATGTGTTCAGCCTGGACATGTTCGGCATCTAACTGGAGTCGGGCCCGTTGGTCCTCAAGGCGGCACATCTGGGCGTTGATCTCCGCGATATTAGCGTCTAACGCAGCTCGCGTTTCTATTGTCTCCTTCATGGACTGAGACAACTGCCCCACCGCAACCTCAGTCTCAGCCACCTCGCGCTTCCAGATGCTCACAGTGGCCTGGTAGGAAGACTCAATCTCGGCGATCAACTTCCCCTTCTCCGCATCTATCAAGACGGAAAGGTCATTTCGCTGGATGCGCTGAAGTTCCGTGAGCCGCTGGTCCAGCTCGATCACCGAAGCCTCCAGGATCTCGGCCATATGGTCGTGGCCTTGGTGAACGTGGATCAGCTCGATATAAGGCATTACCAGAGTTCTTGCCGTCGCAAAGCTCCCGTTGGCATCCATCACCGCAGATACACCCCTCTGCAGCATTTTATACACCCCCTCGACGATGAATTTCACATATTCATCTGCGTCCGCCAGCACCTGCGGTATCATAGCAGGAGTTGGAGGAGCTACTGTAGTTAGCAGACCGGAAGAAGATCCGCCAACCTCAACCTGCGAGACTGGAACCTCGGTATCAATAGGCTCTTCATCAACATGGGCCGGACTGCTAGCCCGAGGAGTCGAAGGAACAGAGGAAGCCGGCACAGGCGTCGAGATAGTACCCCAAGTAGGAGGAGCAACAGAGGGTTCCACACCCTTACCCTTCTCAAGTTCGGAGGAACCACCGACGTCAACGGCCACCTCTTCTGCCCCCAACATCCTATCAACCAGTCAGTACCTCCCCTGGCAGAACGGGGAGATCAACACTCATCTCCTGGCCCACCCCGGGAGATAGGACTGGCAGATGAGTCTTGTCCTTCTCAAGTCCCTCTGCAGGGACAGGATCTGTCGCTACCTCCTGATCGGTAGCCACCTCAACTTCCACGGGTGAGGCTGGGGTAGGACTCGACAATGATACAGCCGACCTCCCCTCATCATGACAAGGAGGGAAATCAACCCTCTCCTCTGTTCCAACCATATCTGTTGCCCCCGCAACAGACTCTTGCAACGCTGGAGGGACGTCATCGGAAGGCGACGAACTCCAATCCACTTCATCATCAGGATGCCTCGAGTCCGTAGGACCCTCAACGTCCAAGGCCTCCACGGCAGATTGTACCTTCCCGAAAGTTGTTGCAACCTCCGTAATTCTTTCAACAAAGTCAGAAGATAATAAAACCTCTGCAGGAACATCTTCGGGACTCTCCTCCACGGGAGACATTATCATCGGTGGAATGCGCTCATCAGAAGAGCTTGCCACCTCCTTCGATTTACTAACACCCGGTCTTGAAATACGGGTCTTCTTCTTCGATCCCTATAAGAAGAAAAGCATAAGTCACCAAAATGACAAGATGAACCAGAATTACGGAGGACGACTTACCTCAGCAGGAACTGATCCCGCTGGCGTTTCAAGTGGCACTCCTGAAGCCTTTTGAGTCGACGTCTTTCTCGGCCTTTTTGGTACAGAAGAACCAGTTTCTGTGTCGGCCCGCCTCTTCCCAACAGACGGATCTCTCACTGGTGCTGCAGCAGCAGCCCGATATCCCGCCAATTCTGGTGGACGATATGATCGGGCTGCCATCAACATATTTACCGTAGCCTCCAGCTGAGTTCCAATGATGAAACAAGTCTCCCTGTCATAACCAGGAGACGCAGCATTCATAGTGCAATACAGCTTGGCGGCCGAATACAGGATCTGTGGCCGAGGGTTGTAAACGGGTACTGTAAACTGAACACCAGTACACCCGGCATTGTAATATTGCCAGTCCCGGGCTCCGTCCAGCAAACTACCGATGAACTCCAGACTGCTACTGGGATTCCGTAGCATCAGCTGAGTATAGCCAAACTGGCGAGCGAACCGGCTGGACAGATATGGCTCCAGATAACATCTATTTTGGTTACGGTAGACCAGGTGAGAAGGCCGAATGCTTTGCAACCAACGAAAACCCCATTTCGGCAAAGTAATCGCATCTTCGCCTGAGTCAACTAAATCTTGATTGGCCTCGAAATCTTTGAAGATGGGGCCAACCTTGACAATCTCCCACCCCTGAAGGTAGAACAAAACCCTCCTGCAAACGGAAACGCCAGTGTATAACCACTTCCTCTTGTAGAAGCGGCGGATGAAGGCATCTCCTTCAACATGATCCTCCTCCGGACCGGGACTCATCACGTTCGGATGATACAAAATCAGCCATTCCATAAGATAATGGAAGGACAGCTCGGCCCGGGGAAAGTTGTCGTTGTTACCTTTCCCGTGGATCACATCGTCAGCAAAGGACCTCAAACCCCGTAACAGGTTACACACCATCGCGGGGAGGAGAGCTAAAGGTCGTCCAAAGGCCAACTTCACGGCAGGCAAAATGAGGTTCCGATGTACCCTCTCTACGGCACCAGATCTGCCCGCAAACATACAATCTCGGAGCCATATCATCAAGTATGCTGTCGGCACCGCTTTAGACGACATTCGGTGTGCACAGTGCCAGAAGCAGCTATACGCGTTCTCACCATCCTCAGTGGAACGAGGAGTCCTCTCATCCAGCCGGCTTATCTCAGAAGTCACTTCCGCAGGTTTCAGTCCTTGCGGAGTCGTAAACCGGATCCTCGAGGGATCCATCAAATCCTGCTTGAAAACATAATCCCTCCAAGCAGTCACATGAGTCTGAGTCTTAACTTTGTCCTTCCGATGCTTCAAATAATAATGGCTCGCCACTTCTTTGAAGACGGCCATCATCTCCGAGTTCTTATTTTCCAGAACCTGGATCTCTTCATTTGATGGAAAATATTCCTCGTACGGCTCTGAGCCCCAGGAAAGCTTGGACACTTCGTACATCTCGTGGAGAGCCAACCCCAACTCCCCTACGGGAGTGTAGAAGGTACCAGTCTGGGTATTGAACAACTCCAAGAGTACAAAGAACATAGGCTTATTGTGATCCACGCCAGCCTGCGTGGCACGGATAGCGGCTGTCAGCCCAATCTCTTTAAGCTCAGCCTTGAACTTGGAAAGCACCCAAGTGGTCAACTCGTTCCACCTCGAGATATGATGACACCAACCTTCGACCCTAAAGCTACCTTTCGGATATACGACCCTCGATGTCAGCATCTGGCTCGCGAAGGTTGAAGCATTGAAGGCAAAAGTGTCAGTTGGGACTTCACTGTACAGGCTCCCGGGACGCAAAGTTCGGCAACTGAACGAGGGACCGATTCGTGAAGCAGATAGGGTATCCCTTTGATTCGAGGTAGCATCAATCGAAAGAGCACCTCCTAGGTCCCCTCCCTGAGAAGGAGTAAGATCCCAGGACATCCTTCTCTTCGAAGCTAGACGATAGAAGGCTGTCAGCAGCAACTGGCGGTCGAGTTGTCGCATGTACAACACCATGCCTTTTGTTGAAAAGAACTAGTCTTCTTTGACCTTCAGTATCTTCGCTTCCGTGGAGATCAGGCGGTCACCGAACAAAAAGGCGGGTTTCAAGAAGGTCACATCTTCGGATTCAGCAGATTTCAGTTTTCCGCTCTCCATCATACTCTGGAGGAAAGTCGGCAACTGGTTCTGGATCTGCAGCACCCTCTCAGGAGGTTGATCCTGTAAGATAATACCCTTGGCAGGATTGACAACAGCCTCATCAAAATCAACTCCCATTTGACAAAGGGAAGCATCCAGAAGGACCTCATTCAGCAGTGGAATCGTCATCGATACTGATACAACAAAAATCAAAGGTCAGGCAAAAAGACAAAGTGTGTCAAAGCAACCTGGCGCATCATCAGGGTGTAAACCCATGCGCCTCAGTGAAAGGCTTCGGCGCATCATTAGGGCATAAACCCATGCACATCAGCAAAGGCTTCGGCGCATTTAGGGTATGAACCCATGCGCGTCCGCAGTTAAACCTCGGTGCATGAAAAAGGCCTAAACCTATGTACGTTGGCGGAGTAAAACCTCGACGAGGACAGTGGTCCATGTGCGTCGGCAGAAGAGAGTTGTCAACTCAGTCGCATGATCCAAAGACCGCCTGAACAAAGAAAGTAGTGGAAAAGATGACACCCACCCGTCACAGCAGGGCGAACGTCGGCTGGAGTCACAATGGTGATAGGGGCATCCCCCTCGGCATACTCCACCGGCTCCTTTCCTTTGCCGGCACCGTCGCGAGGAGTTTTGGGAGCCATTTCTTTGAGAGAAGAAAAGTTAGGGTTTTTGAAGAAGAACTCTAAAGAAAGTAAAAGCAAGGAGAAGAAGAACTCTCTCTCTCTATCTCTTGCCTATTTATAGGGCTTGGTCGCATGTGTGACCCGATGATGTGTGATCTCAGCCGTCGCCTCGAGTTCTGTGAAGAGATAACAGCAAATAAAACCAAAAGATCATCATTAATCTTTTTGGTTACCGAGGCATCATCATATGTATTAACTGAGAGGAGCATGCGCCCGAACAGGTATGCACCCCAACAGTCATGTGCCCTGACCTCCATGCTTCTTATTCAAAGTATTCCAAAACTTATCCAAAAGTTTTGAAAACTTTAAAGGGGGTCTTGTAGAAGCATGGAATTTCACAACCAGAAAGCCCATGCGCCAGACACTACATACGCCAGAGCTCGGACAAAATACTTCACAATAAAAGCAACAAATATAGACATTGAAAGAGAACTTTTTATTTCACATATAAAAGTCTATTACATGTCTAGAGAAGGTTGTACAAAGGAAAATTTCTACAAAGGAAAAATCCTAAGTCTACGGCCAGCAGCCACCATGCGCCTCAAGACAGGCGCAACAGTCACCATGCGCCTCCAGTCAGGCGCAGCAGTCACCATGCGCCTTCAACCGGGCGCATCCCGCCATGCGTACTCAGCCGGGCGCATCCCTTCAGCAGCCCGGTTATGTGCCGCTCTTCCAGCCAGGCTCACCTGATAAATGCTTCGACTAATGAAGCATTTAACCCTCTGGCTGGAACCGAGGAAGAGAAGAGCACCACAAATCTGTGGCCAGGGGAGGCTTCGAAAGAGCCTCCAAAGACCAAGGAAGACCGTAATCGAAATACGGCTAAAGGAGCAGCTTTCAACACAACCAGAGTGGGCAACACCCACTTTGAAGGAAGAAAGAGCCTAGTACCGCCATTCCGATCTACGGTCCTTCCGGAACAACGGAGACGAGGCCCGAGCATCCCTATCTTTGGATGCAACAGGCACCTTCCGCCTGCCTCGAAAGCCCTCGACTCCGTCTTTTGGATGTAACAGTCACCTTCAAGTGCATCAATGACGACATGGCGTCTCATCTTCACCCTCGGGAGCACTTCGTCAACAGAATACACTCGAGTACCCAAGTTCATGTTGGAAGTACGTGAGAGAACGAGAAGCAAACCTTCTCTCCATGCCACTATTTATAGGCCGGGCAGATCAAACCCACGCGCCAAGTGGATGGCTCTCCGAATTCTGTGCAATGAACTTGCATTTAATGGATGAACCGGACGCTTCGAATTCAGCCAAACGGCTATTAAAAGCACTCGAGGAACGAAACAGCCGCACGTGCCCTTCGACTTCAGGGGCATCACACAGACGCGTCCTTCAGAACCAAGCGTATCACAGAGGATGCGCCCCCATGCATCCCCATACCCAGTAGAACGCCAATCGACGTGCCCCCTCAGCTGTCCATCGAATGTCAAAAATATTGAATACTGAACTGACAGAGTTGGCAGCACACCTCCCAAAGTCTGAACGGTTGACAACTTTTTCAGAAAATGAAGCATCGACAACGTCAGCATCATCATGACTTTACTCCGACGGCTACTGCCACGTGGCCACTCAACCACCCGCATGTGCCTCTACAGCCATGCGTCCAAATCTGCATGCGCCTCAAAAGCCATGCGCCTCAGACTCTTCACTAATCCCTAAAGACAGAAAAAAAGTCTCCATTTGAAGCTCTGCATGCACCTCAAAAGCCATGCGTGCCAGACAGCTCTCTGATCCCAAAAGACAGAAAGAAAGTCGCCTGCATGCGCCTCAAAAGCCATGCACCCAGAATGGTTCGTGACTCATAAAGGTTACGAGCCAAAGTCTTCTCATGCGCCCAATCTTAGGTGCATCCTACCAGATCATTCCCCACCAAATCCGAGATCTCTGAGCCATGAGTCGATGACACGTATCCTTTGACTCAACTCACCCAAGATCTCAGCAACAGAAAGATCCTCTTCTCTGCTACGTGTCGGCTCACAACAGCATTATAAAGAATTCAACCCCTCAATCAGGGTGCATCATCCCTGCGCCTCCATCAGCAATCTCTACGTGGCGTCCCTACGCACCGGTGCATCCTACATATGCGCGCATGAGCAGCCAACCTGCCCAGCTATAAATAGAGGGATCATTTCCTTCTCACGGACGGACAAGACAGAGAACATCCAACGAAGGAACATATCACCAGAGAGGCAGATACAGACACTCAACGTCTTTCTCCTCTCAGTAAGCTCCAGCATCCAGAGCAATCCAAACCTTCAAAGAACCGATAACCGTCGTCAGCTCATCAACGGAGTCAACGTATTACCACTCGCTCCATCGGCACAAGGGACCCAGATAAACAAAAGTGTACTCCTAGGACTATGTTTAAGTCCTATATTGTAACACTGTTCTGTTTGTATTAAAATTTGTAATCAAACAATTTTAATGGCAAACAGATACGGGGTCCGTCTCGACAAACCAGGCGACTTGGTCGCAACCCGAAGACATCAAAAGGTGCATACGGATGTTGCGGACGTGTGGATTTTGACGGAACTCGAATTGGTTGCATGTGCGCTACAAATTTGAGGCATATTGGTCGAGGTACACGGTATCGACCCCTTTGCAAAAACTCTAATTATTTTGTACATGTTCGTGACATCGCGATGAAACTTGAGCCACTGGACTCATGTCATTTTTTTTATCCTATGAGCCAAGTTTGGTCCGATTCTAATAAGGTGACCGGAAAGCTATTTGGCGGGCCTATGATCCGACTCAACAGGCAATTTTGTGCATGGCTCATCGGAATCCGAATCTGGACTTTCCGCTGAGTTCGTATCAAAAAATTGAACTCGTAGGTATATAATTGTCAACTTTAGAGACCATAGGTTTTGGCACATTTTTTGGTGCAAAGCGGGTCAAACGACAGACACTATTTTGGCTCAAAATTACCGTTTTACTTATGTGTCTAGAATTGGACTTATGGGTAGTCAAACTTAGAAAGTTATTTTATGCCAATCACATTGGTGATGTCTGTTTCAGCATCCGGAGACGTTTGTGGAAGTTCATCTTTCGTGGCTCACTAATTTGACTAGTTTCTTATTTGGACGTGGACGATTCTACACTAGGCAAGTATACCATGCCAACTATATACAGTTTATTTTGCATGTATACTTTCCTTTACTTATGTTTGTACTTGTCTCTTTTTTGTTATGTACTTGTTGCATATAATATTTTATTTCTATGTTTTACATATCA
Organism: Iris pallida; assembly: GCA_029216955.1. Classification (NCBI taxonomy): domain Eukaryota; kingdom Viridiplantae; phylum Streptophyta; class Magnoliopsida; order Asparagales; family Iridaceae; genus Iris; species Iris pallida. The sequence goes on along the minus strand of JANAVB010037819.1, from coordinate 6,645,957 downwards.
CCTGCCTGTCATTTACTTGTTATACACTTTTATAGTTGTTCGTACCAGTGCCTTGTTATGTACCATTACCTATTTTCATTCTCGATCGGTAGTACACGCCATGCTGCGATAGAGACTCTATATAGGACTTGCTTCCTAGATCCTTGTTCATGTTATTAGTACCTGGCTATTGAACACTCTCGATCGTTAGCACGTACCGTGCTGCGATAGGGAATTTATATAGATAGTTAGCATGCCCCGTATTTCTTTCTATAGGACCGTTAGCTTGCTTCGCGCTGATGTTTTACTCGACTTTACCTTGTAGCCACAACTAGTAGCATTAATCATACTTTTGTGTCATAACCTATACGTTTACTCTATCTTATTTCATTATCCTACCACTGTATGTTATTTACTGTTATATTAGTAACATATTTTATGTATCTTGCTATCCTTTGAGGACATGGTGATCTTTCCAGGTATTAGATGAAGGTATGATACATTAATAGAGGATAGTTGCTTTGCCAAACCTTCAGGTATATTGTTGTTGTTACAATCATTCTCTTACTTATTTATATTTTGTCCTATATTTGATTCTCGCTGTTTTTATAGCCTAGTCTTTTGCAAGCTTCATTTTCTTCTTGCTTGTTCATGATAAATATGTTACTGGGGATCCACTCTAATACATTTATCTATTTTAGAATCAGCGGATTATGGTCTGATCAACCTTAGTGCACTCGATTCATCATCTTTATCATTATTTAGTGGATTTAGATATAGTTGATTTAGTACAATAAGATAGCTTATACATACTCGGGATGGGCTGGAGTCCTCTCGATACGTAGTTGGCATGTATACGATCTTCTAGTCCTACATATTTTAGGACTGTGCATTACACATCCATATAGTATTCTACCGTTTGTGTAAATGCTTGCAAACAATTATGCTCATAGCTCGTTGGTATGTCGTACTCGTATTTTTTAATCCGAAGGGCATCACTGTTTAGCAGTATACCCCCTAACGATGTTCGAAATGATGTATGCTTCCTACATCCAATAATATCTTGATATGATTATAACCTGAGAACCCATCCATGAAGGATATTCGCTTAAAGCCACAAGTGTTGTCGGTAATAACATCAGTATTTGGAAGAAGGAACCTTTCTTTTGGACAAGTTGCATTCAGATCATGGTAATCTATGCAGACTCAGATCTTTTTGTTCTTCTTCATGACTGGAACCACATTGGCCACCAACTCGGGGTATTGCTCCTCACGAATGAAGCCACATGCTATCATCATCTTGACTTCGATTTCAATAGCCTCCATGACATCTGGACGAAATCATCGTTATTGCTTCGTAACCAATTTATAATTTGGAAGAATATTGAGCCGATGCATCGCAATCTGAGGATCTAGACCCGATATTTCTTCGTAACTCTAGACAAAGACATCGATATATTCTCTTATAAGCTATGCAAGAGAATTCTTATCTTCTTCAGAAAGACTCTTGCTGATGAAATTAGGCTTAGAAGTTGACTCATCTCCCAAGTCAATTTGGATGACTTCATCTTCGGTAGGTGGTTGCGTTGTTCGAACCACATTTTCTACTAAGACTATTTTTTAAGCCTATGGTTCAACTTCAAACAACTCAAGCAATTAATCAACTTCTTCAACTTGGTCTACTGACACCATGTTAATAGACAATGCTTGCTTGAAGATTTTTTCAATACTCGTATCTGAATCCCAAGTAGAAGATTCGGAAGAATAAGAATGCATATCAACTTTTTCTTTCGAACACTCAGAAGTTTGTGGAGGAGTAACATAGCCCAAATCACTTTGCGTACCTTAGTAGTAGGTTTCAGGTTTGCCCTTCGGAACAAAGTGACGTAATAGCATACGTTGCCCTTTGTCAAAGTTTAGTCCCTTGTTGCTTTTTAAGTCATAGCGCATCTTCATGATGATGTGCTTGGCTTGGGGACTGTAACGGTAAACCTGCATTTTACTACTATCAGGTTCGGGATCATTAATAAGAAAATCCATGCATCCATCGACCCTGCCGAAGATAATTGATTTATCTCCTTTCTTCTGTGCCGGAACTTCGAAATAAGAGTAGGCATGATGCCCGTTTATGGAAGGCAGAAAACACTAGCATACACAATTGTGTTCCCAATTTAAAAGAATATAGGATACTCATGAAATTCTAGATAGAACTCATGGTCAAACCCGGTCTGGGCCGGTTCGAGCCCAGTAAATGACCCGGACCGGCCCGACCAAGTGAGTAACTGGTCCGGGCTAGGTTGCACCCCCGGACCCGATAGCCCATATCGGCCCGACCTGGTTTGATCGCGGGTCCGGGCTGGTCAATTCTGTTAGACCGGACCGGGCCTGTAACTACCATATTTCCAGAATAGGGGTATTTTTTATCTTTTTCAAATCTTGTAGCAATTTAAAATTATATTTCATGTTAATTGTAATGATTTTATTTTTATTTTTCCATGATAGGTATTGTTTTATACAATTAAATATATGATATTGTTGGTTGCTAGTTGTTAGCTACTAGTTAGACTAGTTGTTGGTGAACTTAGATGGACCCAACTAGACTTGTCATGACACCATTAGTGAACCCACTAGTTAGTCATGGTGCACCCCTTAGTTAGAGAGCAAAGAGTAAGAAAAATCTTTCTTTTAGTTAGTAGAACCCTTTCTAATTAAATCCCTTCCTAACTTAAACCTTCATGACTCATTGTGAGGGCTTATTGGACATTTTATATGACATTTAGGATTAGGGTTCATGGCTGGTTACCCATCTTATAAAACCCCTCTTGAGTTCATTTATTAGCCTATAGAAACCCTAAATTGCCTCCTCTTTATTTGAGAAGAAGAACCCAACTCCACCATTCCCAAATTAACTCCCAATCCATTCCTAGTATCATTTCAAGGAGCATATAGCTTGGACTAGCAAGAAGAAGAGCTTTGGAAGGAAAAAAGCTTGAAGGAGGTGTCCATTCTTGAAGGTTGTGTCCATTTGTGTCCCCTTTGGACCTTACATTGAGAATCCATCTCCTAATAGGTAAAATCTAAATTTAAACCTTGTATTTGATTCTAATTAGTGTCATTTGTCATCTAGGAACCACCCATGCATTAGGGCTACCCATAGGGAGAAGCTTGGGCTTCATTGGATATATTTGGAGACTTTTACATAGGGTTTTTGTGTCATTCTTGGAAAAATATGAGAATAAACACCAAGTGTTTATCATTAGATGACCTAATTAGGTTTGTTAGAGTATTGTGAGGCTAGCTACATGTCCCTAATTGTATACGATAGGACACATGGTCAATTTGGGGTTTTGGGCCTCCTTCACATGTCCATGCTCTATTTCACATGGCACTTGACACTAGCCTAGTGGTTTACTAATTAGGTGTGTCTACCTATTTTAGGCTTGCCTATGAAATTTGGTAGGATTCAGACAAGGTTTGATAGAGTATTTTAGGCGTAACGTAGGTTTGAGCACCAAGTGTTCGACACGTGTCCCCAAAGGAATTTTTGTGTCCTTTTTGAGTTGAGATTTTGGGTATATGTCCTAAATAGAATACGTGATGTGGTGTCATGATATTGCATGAGAAGCACGGTTAGATTTGATTCTACATGTGTGTATGGCCTATGTATTTTTTCCTATGTATACATATATATTGCATATATATATATATATATATATATATATATATATATATATATATATATATATATATATTTTTTTTTTTTTGAACCAGGTAATCATATATTCATGTCAAAGGCGCAAATGCCGAAGCCTTTACAAGTATTCCCAAAAAAGAAAAAACAAGGAAGAAAAAAGAGCTGGGGAGCTATCCCCAACTCAGAGGCGACCGACCTCGGTCAAAACAGTATAGGGGGATCCAGAATCCCTCATGTACGTGCTTGCACTGTCTGCTAGCCTTGTGGATCTGTCTGTGGACCTCATGTATCAGTTGGTTGGTGGTGAACTAGCGCCCCTTATATCTGAATTTGTTCCAATTCTTCCAAATGACCCACATGATGGCGACAACAACGATCTGGTGGCCATGCGTTGCTTTACCCCATGCGACAAGAAGATCGTTGAAGCCCTACCGTCTTGGTCCGGAAGGCAAAGGTTAGTGAATCTGATCCACACTTCCTTAGCCAGGTCTCCAAAATAGAGGATGTGCTCGACAGTTTCTACCTGTCTATCCGAGCAGCAATGACACGCGGAGGCTAAGCTGAAGCTAAGGGAGACAAGGGCATCATCTGTGGGAACTTTCCTGCAGAGCACTCTCCAAATCAGGAAGGACTACTTCTTGGGGATGCAAGACTGCCAAAACGCCCCGATGATGGGGGGTGGAGCGCCGATAACGCGAATCGTTCGACGCACGGTGGCCATAGTGAATGAGCCAGTATTCGTCAGGGACCACCGCAGAGTGTCTCATTCCGTGTCGATTGCCAATCCTGAGTTGGCAATATCAGCAGCCGCCTCCTCTCCGAACCAATCCGTGGCCCACTCCCGATTCCACTCCCCCTCGCTGGTCCACAATTCTCTAATTGCGGCAGAGCTAGGTGCACCTGGCTTAGGGAAAAGGAGGGCATCCCCGGACCACCTTTCAAAATATATGGAAGATTTATCCAATCCCAGCTGGAGGCGAATCGATGGTTCTGCATGCTGCCTACCATTCAGGATGCGATGCCAAGAAGCAGAGGATCTGCTGTTGAAGGAGGCGGTGGATGGGTGTGAGTGCTTGTAGTATCTGGCCTTCATGAAACGAGCCCACAAGGAGCGGTTCTGGTGAAGCTTCCACCACATCTTCATCGAGCAAGCGTTGACTACGTGGGCCAACTTACAGAATCCTAGGCCTCCCTCTGCCGTAGGTTTGGCCATGGTGTCCCAACTGGCCCACTGATGCTTGTCCTTGCCGTCGCAGTGGCCCTAGAGGAAGTTGGAGAAAAGGTTTTCAATGTTGGTGATGACCTTCTTCGGTGGAGAGCAGGCTGCCAGGGTGTATACCAGGATGCAAGAGGGCACATGTTGGATCAGAATAATCTTGCCTCCAGGCAAAAGAATCGCGTTGTGCCATCCCTCAATTCTTTTCCTGATTTTCCCCACTAACCCTTTATAGAGTCCCGCATTAAATCTGTCGTACACCAACGGGCACCCTAAGTAGGTGAATGGAGAGTACTCAACAGCAAATGAAGTGATATTGGTGAGCATGGTAGTGTGATCTATGTCAGCTGTGTGGTGGGCATATATAACACTCTTGGATGGATTGACACGCTGGCCGGAGCATCTGGTGTATCTCTATAGCGTATTGTTGACCACCTCAACGGACCTGCATCGCCAACAGAGAAGATGAGGATGTCGTCAGCGTAGGCTAGGTGAGTGATGATCGGGCAGCCGCTGGCAGTATGGAAGTGCTGGAAGCCAGGGGAGCCTACCATTTTATTCAGATTTCTGTTCAGCGCTTCTGCGGCGATAATTAATATGGTAGAAGATAGAGGATCTCCTTGTTTAACACTGCGACTAGATTTAAAAAATCCATCGGCTTGGCTGTTGACCACCGTGGAGAACCACGTATTGCTGATCGACATTCAGACGATGTCAATCCAAGTCCCCGAGAAATTGAAGGCCCTAAACACCTAGATCATGAATTGCCAATCCAGTCTATCGTAGGCCTTTTCCATGTCCAACTTGATGGCAATGTTTCCTCCTCTGAACGGGAATTTCAAGCAGGTGATCATCTCTTGAGCCAACAGGATGTTATCTAGGATGTTGCGACCACGAACAAAACCACTTTGTTCTTCAGAGATGATATTGGGGAGAAGTCCTGACATGCAGTTAGATATAATCTTGGAGATTATCTTGTTGGTGAAAGTGCACATGCTCAAGGGGCAAAAATCTTTAAAATTCTTCGGATTATCCTTCTTGGGGATAAGAGTCAGGTTGGCACTAGATATCGATTTAGGGTATCTAGCTCCTTAGAAGAAGGCAATAACTGCCTCACAGATGTCTGGTTTAATTATGTCCCCGCAGAATCTGAAGAAGACGCCAGTGAATCCGTCCGGGCCAGGGGCACTATGCTCGTTCAGTGCCCATGCTGCATCTTTGACTTCATGCTCAGTGGGTTGAATTTGCAGTTGGTTGTTGTCTCTGTCATCAACTAATCGGGGGATCACCGCAAGAAAGGCCTCGTCTTTGGAAATGACTTCTTTGGTGAACAACTTTGTGTAGAAATCCGCCGCTGCCGACTGAATGTCTCTATGGTCGTTGAGGGTGACTGCTCTCATCGTTTATTTGGTGGATATTTAGTTGTTGTCTGCGTCCCTTTACGCAAGACTGAAATTAACTCATGTTTTTGTCACCCTCAAAGTCCCATGTCAGCCTGGCTTTCTGTTTCCAGAATTCCTCCTCGACTTTCAAACAGAATTTCAAAAGCACTCTAGTGAGGTTGAGAGAGGCTCGGGCCGACGGGGAGCCTTCGCGAACGAACATAATCTTAGCACGAGCAACGTCATCCTCAGCAATGCGAACTGCCTGAAAGATGTCGTCGCATGCTTCTTTACTCCAGGTGGAGAGGGCTTTTCTGGTAGCTTTAAGTTTGGCGACCACTCAAATTAGAGGGTCTGGATCGACGGGCCCCTCTAGGTAGCTGTCACAGTATCCCTGAACTGTGGATGATGACACCACAGATCAAGAAAATGGAAGTTCTTCTTGGGTTGGATGGTCTTTCTGCTGATCTCGATGAGGAGCGGGGAGTAATCCGATTCAGTGGCATTGGGATACGAGAGTCTGGAGTTGATAGCAAGGTCAGACCACTGCGAGTTAATGAGTGCATAGTCGAGGGGGGAGTATTTCCCTGGGCTCCTTCCTGCATATTGCACCACGTGAATTCATTGCTGGAGAACTGAAACGGTGACAGGTGGGCGTTGAAAATGAAGTTGGCAAAGTCGTGCATAGCTGACGTTGGGGGAGGGCGACCTCCCGTCTTCTTCTCTCTGTAAGTGACAGCATTGAAGTCTCCGACACAGAGCCAGGGGGTGTTAGTATGTTGGAGATGGGTATCGATCGATGAGCTCCAAAGCTGTTTGTGCTCAGCGATCTCGTAGCTACCATTGACTGCGGACAGGAGGGATCGAGACTGAAGCATGGGGTGATCCAGCCAACATGTGAGCGCCTGTCTCGAGTCATGAATGATCTCAAGCTTCAAGTTCGCAGCGTGGAGGATCCAGATGTCGTGACAGCGGACGATGGCGGAGGAGAAACCTAACTACAACTGGATGGGTTTGAGTTTCTTGGAAGGGATTTTGGGTTTAATGATCACCAAAATGTCTATTTTGTGCATTCTCTTGAGACATTTTAATCTTCTCAAAGTAGGTTTGTTGCGATGTCCTGGAAGTTCCAAGAAAGGATGTTAATAATCAAGGTGGTTGGAAATGGGAGATTTGGTAAGTTTTGCGGCAGATCTGGTGACCATGGCCGTGACCTCTTTGGTGTTTTTTTTGCTAGATTTTTTGTTAGTAGCGTCTGCCTTTCCTAATTCCTTAGTTGACTGTCCGTGATGGTGTCAGATGGGTCAAGTGCAGGATACAGATAAACCTCTTCTTCTATTTCGGCTAAAGCTCCAAAGTAGTTATCCTGCTTCGCAAATCCTGCGTCCAACGCTTGATTCAACCTGGCCATTGGTTTGGAACCTATTTAGCCAGCTGTTCTGCGTGGATGGTGGTTTCCTTGTTAGGGTTGATTTGTGTGTCCGGGTCAGAATGTTGAGTAACCTCTGTCGTAGTTCTCTCTTCTTCCCACTTGGAGCCGACCTTCCACTCCTCGACTCCCGAGCCATGGCTGGTCGTATCTGACAGGATCTTCGGAGTTTGTATTATCGCTTCTGGGGGAGGGAGATAACCTCCAAACCTAGCTCCGTGCCTCGCTCATCGGCGATGGCCTTCTGGATGTATTCGGATTGGTTAGTCTCTTGGATGTCGTCAGAGTGTTCCATGGCTAGGATATCAAATTTGTTGGTGAGGTTTAGACAGGTGAATTTGGTGGGTGTTTTGACATCCCGAAGGAGAATTTTTTAGGATTTGTTTTTGTCCATTGGAGTGCTCCGCACTGTCTTCAAACCAGGTATGGAAGTTAGGAAGGGGGAGGAACGGAGGTCTTTGGCCTCGACCTGACAGTTGTTTAGGAGCAGTCTTGGAAATGACTTTCTTTTTCAGTTCCGGATGTGCTCTAAAGCAATGCTTGGTGAGATGTCCTCTCATATGGAAGTGGTTGCAGTAGATGATGTTATTATCGTAGATAATATATCAAGTGTGTGTCTTATTGCCAAGCGATATTTGGATATATTTGGGGAGCTCTTTCGAAATGTCAAGCTCTATGCATACTTTGGCATAATTAGCTTTAGTCAGGTTTCAAGTTTCCTCGGCCATCGCCACATAGGTTCTGAAGGAATTGACAATCCTTTTTAAAGCTGTCGGAACAAAACAAATAAGCGGAGGATTGGGGAGGGTGACCCATGCCGATACGATGGGCGAGTCTTTCTTCGTGTTGAAATCCTGTGACCATTTGGCTATATTCATGATGTGGGAGTCGATCCTGCCTATACCCTTAGTCTGGACAATATTATAATCATCCGCCGAAGATAGGTGCAAGAGAATGTGTTTGGAGGAGGGGGTCCAGTGGGGCGACCCTGTAATCGAATATGAGGCTCCAGTTGGTGACCGTTTCTTGGACTCTGGCTAACTTCGGACAACCAGTGGGGAATTTAAAAATGAAGGTGGAGGAGAATCTCTCGTACAGGGTCGTCATATCAGCTGAAGAGAATGGCACCGAGATATCCTGAGCATCTGACGCCGGGTAATCGATGTCTGGAAGTACCACGTCCATAACGATCGGGGATCTCTGAGCAGCCCGGTCGGGCCGAACATTGTCGGCGTAAGAAGCAGCGGGGGCCACGGGCTGAACCGAGGGAGGTTGAATACCAGGAGCGATGTAGGCCACAGACTGCTGCGTCGCGAGGGCGCACGCAGGAGGGGGGAGAGCGCCATGAGAGGGTGCAGGGGCACTAGCACCCCGGGGCAAGTGGGGAGGCGCCCTGCCCATAGCGTCCAGGAGCTGGGGCTCAAAGGAGGGGAGGTGCGCCGCGGGGTAGGGCAGGGCTCCTACACACGGGAAGGAGGGAGCAGGAAGGGTGTTGCCCAGACATATTGTGCAGCTAGGGCGTGCGAAGCTACGAGACTTGGAAGAGGACACCTGAAAGCCGACGCGATCGGGAACGAGTGGCGCCAGCGCCAAAGAGACAGCCGACGAAAAGGCGCTGGACGAACAACGCGCAGAGAGAGAGAGAGAGAGAGAAGTGCCAGCAGGGCCAGGGGCAGCCACGCGACCCAACGAGGGAAGGGACACGCACCACACGCGCCAAGAGTAGAAGGCGCAGTGCAGCCCGCACCAAGCAGCGACGAGGGCCCAGCGCTAAAGGTAGGTACGGTGGACCCAGCGCCAACCGAGACGGGGGGAGAGGAATATGAAAATTAAAATAGAGACGGAAAGTGAAAAGGGGGAGGAATCGAGGTAGAGGAGCTGGCTCAGCGACCAACATGCACAGGGCCGCTGCAGGGATGAACTGACAGGTACCATCATACGGAAGCACCACGTGGCAGGGAGTGGTGAGGGCTACTGGGGGCTCAGGGGTGAGGGGGCGGTGAAGAGGCCAGCCGGCGAAGGCTGCAAAGGCGACCCCGAGCGGGCCGGAAACCGTACAGACCGTCGCTGAGAGGGTGGACATGAGGGAGAAGAGGAGGCGTGGGGACGACGAGAGGGGGAGGAAGAGGGGCGGCATGGGGTGGCAGGTGGGAAGGATCAGGGGGGAGACCGAGGAGAGCAAGAAAATTCGGCGGTCAAGGCGCCGGTCGCCCGCGAGACGCCTGCCGCCCGCGGGACGCCGGCCGCCTGCGGGACGCCGGAGGCAAAGTAGGACCCATGATGCGGAGAGAGGCCGAACAAGTACAGAGACCAAAATGAACGGGGAGGCTGGACGACGTCGAAGGGAGGGCGCCGAGCACCTCAGAAATAAGCCCCACTGCTGGAGGTGAGCAAGAAGACCCTGCCGGAAGGGCAGCGGTCACGGGGGAGGGGGCTGGTTGCCCCAGAAAAACCAGGAAGGAAGCAGCGCAGCGACTGTATCTCAAAAAAATTATATATATATCGGTGATTACGGCTGTTGTGCATTTCTGGCTGCAATCCATCCTCCTTCCTACTGCCACTGTAAGGAAAGTAGATCGGATATGTGCAGACTTCATTTGGCGGGAGGGGGGTATACATGTGATATCTTGGGAACAGCTCTGTCGTCCCAGGAAGGAGGGTGGAGTGGGGATTTGGCCGTTGCTGGCGACAGGGGCGGAGCCACAGCTGGGCTCTCCCGGGCTGCAGCCCGGGGTAAAATTTTCTTGGCTAGGTACTAATACTTTGGTTTCACAATTTAAGGCTACTAGCAATCCTAGCCTAGTTGGTAGAGTTCCTTGGTCTGTGTATGTTAGGTCCTTGGTTTGAATCCTGTGTTATCACTTCACTAGTTTGCAGTAACTTTTGTAAATTTTTTTATTTTGTTTGCTTATTTTTTGAGTATATTACATAAAATAAATTCATTCGTATATGCCGCCCCCTCTAAAAAATTTTCTAGCTCTGTCCTTGGCTGGAGATTAGGGAGGCCTCCCCGCTTAAGCTGGCATGGAAATTCATCAATGGGGGGTCTCTCTGGACAGCCTGGATGCATAGTAGATACGTGAAGTAGGACAACTTTTGGATGTGTGCTACTGACAACAATCATTCCGTCACGTTCAAGACTGTCCTGCGTCATAGGGGATTCTTAAATCTGCTATCAGGAAAGTCATAAAGAATGGGTCTGGAACGGATCTCTGGCGGGATCCTTGGATTGATCGGCGCTCGTTATTGGACATCAGGGGGGCCCAGACACATCAGGAGGACAGGCGGGGCCTGAAATTTAGCCGGATCATTCGCGCCGGGGTGTGGAGGGCGAAGACTTATCGATTTACTGTGGAGCTGGGAGGGATCATTAGCACTATTGCCATCGATCCAGACTTGCCTGCTGATCGGTAGATTTGGGAGCCGACTGGAGCATCTTCGGGAACTGGGGAGTTCCAATTCCGGAGTTGCTACAATCTCATTCGGTGCGCTTTTCCTCAGAGCCCTGACTACGAGTTAGTATGGTGCAAGGGTCTGGCCAGGAAGATGCAGCTTTGTATCTACAAGCTCCTACTGGGTCGCCTTTTGGCTAGGGATCGGTTGAGTTCTTTTGGAGTCCCGGTCCTAGATCCCAAGTGTGTGTTGTGCAGTCTGGAGCAAGAATCTATTAGACACATCTTTTTCGAGTGCGACCTGGCTTGGTAGATCTGGAAGGCGCAGAGTAGAGAGTTGGGAGGATGCGACTCCGGAAAGAGTATGGGGGACATCATCACGGTGATCCGGGATAGTAGAGGTCGAGGGGAGGACTGGTTCCGGACCGCCAGAGTTTGTCTGGCTGCTTCAGTTTGGCATGTCTGGCGGAAACGAAATCGTCAGATATTTGAGGGTCTGGTCACACCTCTGGTGGGCATGCTTCATAACATCGAATTTAATGTAAAAGTGATGGAGATTTGATGAGTGGGAGTCCCACTTTGATTGTATGTTGTACGATTATTATTTTGCTTTGGAATAAAATTTACCCTTTTTCCATATATATATATATATATATATATATATATATATATATATATATATATATATATATATATATATATATACACTGAGTGTCACACAACATGTATGTGTATATATATATATATATATATATATATATATATATATATATATATATATATATATATATATATATACACATACATGTTGTGTGACACTCAGTGTATATATATATATATATATATATATATATATATATATAGGCCTAACGGTCTATATGATATAGAATGTTAAGGTGTAACGCCTCAGTCCCAAAATACGTAGGACTAGGTACATCGACATGCCAGCTGTATACATACGAAGCATACAACAATATATGGAAACCTCGTATGAATACATAAGCTGTAAAATGTAGTAGAACCATAATAACTAAATCTCATCCACTAGATAAATAAATGATATAAAAGCAACTTTGAATTTGTCATGTATACAATCGTTGGGCGGAGACAAAGTCCACTACCAACTACCTCAAATAAAATGTACCGGAAGTGATCGATAAAATAACGAGACGAACCAAGCGCAACCATCTTCGAAAGAATGGAGAAGATCACGGTCTTGGCTAGAACACCTGCAAAATCATAGAAGCACACACCTGGAGAGATAACCAGGTCCTCAGAAGGACGTAACAAGATACATAAACATGCCATATAAATACTGAATAGAAAATATGCCACAATCAAAGAAAGTGACAAGACATAAATAAGGTACTCTAACCATACTAAAGTGAACATGTAATTAAGAACAAACCTTTTGTCGCATGAGCCCTGGCTGTAATGGGATCTGGTATAGTCCCCACTTGGGCACCAGTGACCGAGAGCATGACGTTGAAAAACGACAGTGGCCAACCTGAGAGGCTCATACCCGTATCTCCAGCGGAGCTTCCGGTTTATAAGGGAAGTGCAATAGAAGCCCATACGACAAGGAAGTGTTCTTCCCACCCAATGTACCTGTCAAGCCGCATCCACGACCATGTATCGCTACTAACTGCTAAGTCTCCTAACACGCCTCAATTAGCAGTTAGCCCTAACGCATGCACATGGGGGATCAGCCCACACATAAGAACCTCTACATGCTACTCATCTCACACATCCTCGTGGTACAACGGTGTCGAGGTATATGCAATACACTATAACAGTAGTCTCTTAACTCTAAGTCCATATGCAATCAAAGGATAATAACAAAGTATATTTAATATCACTGTGCAGACAATAAATTAAGAACTACAAGAATTGGAAATAATGAACAGTGATATGTAATAAAATGCAACTGAATATAAACAGTATAATGGCAAGGTATCTTGCCTGAGGGTGGTGCGAGAAGCAGCAAAATCCAACAATCAAAATCGTCAACACGAAAGTCAAAATCCACAAGAAGCTCCGGATGCTGAAACAAATATCACGAACGAGTTTGGAATATAAGATATACCTATGAAACGCATGTCCAAAAGTTAAATTCTGGAACAGGGGCAAAATCGTAATTTTGGGTCAAAACGATGTCCGCCGTTGGACCCGCTTTGCACCGAAATGCGTGCTAATATCTACGGTCTCTAAAGTCATCAAACTACATGTCTACGGATTTGTTTTGATGAGACGAACCCAACGGTATGTCCAATTTTGGATTCCGGTGGGCTGTGCACAAAATCGCCCGTTGAGTGGGATTGTGGGCCCGCCAAAATAGCGTCCCGATCAACGGTCTCAGAATCGGACCAAACTTGGCTCACAGGACCAGAAAAATATTTTGAGTCCAATGGCGCAAGTTTCATCGCGATATAATGAGTGTGCACAAAGTTGTGACTTAATTTGCAAAGAGTCGATACGGGGTATCTTGACGGATACGCATTGATTTTGTCGTGCACATGCAATGAAATCGAGTTCCGTCAGTTCCCACACGTCGACAACATCCATATGTGTCTTTCGATGCATATAGTGCGCGACCACGTCGCCCGATTTGTCGGGACAGACGCCGTATCGGAGTGTTTCTCTACTTTTTGAAAACAGAATTTACAATTTTTCGAAAAACTTTAACAACGTGTAACTTTCTACATACTAGATGAAAAGTGAATCCAAAAGGTGCGTTACAATCTCGGTTAGGTTGTCTTTGACTGCCTTCAATTAGTTTCTACAAAAACTTAATGTACAGAACGAAAATTGGCCGAACAGTTTTTAATATTCAGAAAAGTGGGTTTTTCTCCAACTTCGTCTCAATTTTTCGAGCAAGATGGATGGCCATGTCAAAATCCACCTGGGGGATCTCGATGAGGGTCATGGGAACTTTCTACACAAATTTACGGATCTAAAAACGGAGTAGAATTGACAAAGAATTCGATCAGGGAAGTGGAATACCGTAAAGTGGGAATCTGTTGTTGTTGTTTGTTGTTGTCGCCGTGGCGACCGTGAGGCGGGACTGCCATCCCTCCAGCGAGGCTGGACACGCACGCCGAGGAGAGGGGGAGGAGGAAGGAAGGAGGAAGGAGGAAATTCGAATTTTTAGGGTTTTTTCAAACTAATATATATATATAAAATATATATAAATATGTTGGGAGGGGTCGACAATAGATGTGCTGCTACTTGTTATATAAAGGGATTCGGCCTATATTAGGCGCACAAGAGCAAAGTGCTGCTGTGCTTGCAATTACTTGGCGTGGGTGGTCGGTTGCCCATGGTGGGGCCGACCACCACTTGTATATTATTTTATTATTATTTTTTTAATTTTTATTTTTCTTTGCTTTACTTATCAAAAGTTATATATATATATATATATATATATATATATATATATATATTTGTGTGGGAGGGGGAACACAAGTTGCTGGTTTCTAGTTGCTAGCATATGTGGGTGCACAAAAAGCCTTGATAGCTGCTGCATGTGGTCGGCTCCCACTTGGTTGGCCGACCACTTGCATTATATATTTTTTTTAAACAATTCTTTTTCAAATCTTAACTACTTTTATAAATATCTATATTTATATATGTATATATCTATAAATACACCAAAGAATCTATTTAAAATTTAAATACCGTTTAAAAGTCAACTATCCAATTATTTAATATATTTGAGCATATCTACATATATATATAAATTCAATCCTTAATAATTCAATTCAAAATATTAATAATATTTAAATAGGAAAACATGTTTATTAAATCTCTACAAAATAAATTTAATACTAATAAATTAATAAAATTGCTCTAATAGGTGAACTGTACCACCCACCCTTATCCAGGTCCAGGAACATGTACACTTTGTAAAATATTATTTAATAATAAAAATACCAATAATTGTACCAATATTTAAATAATTAGAAATTGGACATAAAATTCTAAAATAGTTTAGGAAATATTTCTAAGTACATAAAATATGTCTACATGGCCACATTTGGTCATACTACCTACTCACATGGGGTAAAATTGGTTCGGGCCAATTCAGACTGGTTTGGACAACCCGGATCATCTAAAAATCAATATATAAAATAATATCTAAATAAAATATTTTAATTGCGTTATTTCACAACTCGGCCTGGTTTTTCTTGTTCGGACTGAACTATGGCTAGACCTCCCACGACATGGCTAATATACTGGTCAAGGCACACTGCTACATCTTCCGTGCCAAAATTTACGGTCGCCTTGTATTCCAAAATTCAACAATGGCTAAGGTCATTTCTAATGAAATAAATAATAAAAATCATAAATTGCATAAATTAAATTTGAAGTCTATTATAATAATAAAAATAAATAATAAAAATAGGGGTTTTACATCCTACCCAACTTACAAGAATTTCGTACTCGAAATTTAGGATTAATAGGGTAGATAGGGTTAGAGGATAGGGAGAGTTCGTCAATACCAAAATGCAATTAAATTTTGGAGGAGGCGATAAAACGGCGTTCAATACCACCATACAATAGAAATTTGTGGAGTCGATATATACAAAAATATATCATGGTTATGGAATTGAATAAGGATCGCTAGTGATGGTGACGAAATTTGGATAACACAAATTAAAGAGTATCAAAGAATTAGGTAGTTCAAAGAAAATAATCTGACGATTGGGATATGTGGTTCCCTGAGAGAAAATGGATACTAATCGTCTTGGTTGAGAGTTGGATTTAAGTGAATGTTTAGCATCATTCTCGAGTGCTCAAGAACAATTGGAAGGATACGATAATAATTCTAGAGTTGAGAAATGAGGAGTAGTTAAAGGCGAGGGTATAGCAACATGAGTCGGTCGGTGGCTATCTATATTTGTGTATAATTAACCGATTGGGCAACCAAAGATGATACCTTGAGTATATCTTAGCAAGTACAGTGCCTTGTCTTTCCAAAATGAGTAAAAGACAAGAACAACAAGGTTTCAAAGACGGTGTTATATATTGAGTACGAATTACGGGGTTCATAGGCGGCAAAAATAATTCAAAAGAGAATTGCCAAGACTGTCGCGGATGAGACTCTAAGACAAGTTTACTATGTCTTCATCCACGTAGAATAATATGTGATAAGCGAACCAAAGTGCAATAGGTTGATCAGACCATCATGCACCGATTCTGATTAGACAATATGTTAATGGGTGCACCCAATAAAATATGTCATGATCAAGCTTGATAACGAAATAAGCTTGCAAAACTGAAGCTACATTAGCAGCATGGGATAGTCAAAATATGTGCCAGGGAGGTATTGATGAAGGAAATTAAATAGTCCAAGATCTTTTAAAATCAAGGCTCGTCCGAAGTTTGGGCCTATACCGTTGTCTTGGTTGACTAGATAAGTTAGGGTCCTCTGAGCTTATAGTCTAAGCAAACTTATCAACATGGGTCACAAGGACAAAGGCTTTGTTGGGCCGTGAGATATTCTACCCAACTTACAAGAGTTAAACTAATAGTGTGATGGGACAATGGGTCAAGCAATCAAGATAAAGCACAATTTAAACATTTAAGAAATTAAGTAGAACAAAATCACATATCGGGTCGAAAGAATTGAGTCGAGGTTGAATCCCTATCCGTGGTCGAAAAATATATCGGTATCATGGTAAAGATTATAGTTTTGCCATTTTGATCAGAAGGTCATATCATGCAAATAGTGTACAAGGAGACGTGTTTTGGTGGGACATGATATATCTACATGAAGGTGGGCTTGTCTAGGTCTTACATATGAAATTTGTTGAGAAGAAAAGTCTAGTGTTGTACTCCAAATATACAAGTCACAGTAGGGGACGCCAGAAGATCAAAAATAGAAAGTGGGAGTTCACGAGGTGATAATTAATACACAAAATAAAGAAGATCAAGTTAAAGCATGAAATAATATTAATTAAAGAATCCAAAAAATAATTTAGGAACACAATTCCGGAGAGAAGATAGTCTCCTAGATGAATACAATTAAGGAACCATCAAATCATTATTCAAATTGCAAATGGGTTAGAAGGTCGCAATTAAAAGATCTAGAATTGAAGGAAGGTCGAGTAAGTCAAGGTGGAAATACAGTCACATAGCTTGGTAGATGATTAACAACACTTGTGTATATACTACTATCATGGTCATAAGTGACATGGCAATTAGTATGGAATACTTCTAACTCATTAGGGCTACCTTTGTGGCCTACCATTAATATTTCGACTCGAGTTTCCTCAAAAAAGTTTCAAAAATAAACCTTCAAAAATAAACCACCAAAATTTGTATTCCCTCCAAGCCGTTCAAATTTATCATAAAAATTTAAATCACTCTTCTAAATCTCAAAGAAAAATTTTATCACTTTACTACTAACCTTTTCCAAAATTAACGTTTAAATTCAACTATTTAACTCAAGTGTTCATAATTTACGAATCCATAAAAATTTCACAATTAGTCAAAAATTTAATCACTCTGAAATTTTCAAATAACTCATAATAAGACTCTTAGCATATTGAAAGCAATCTCAAAAATTAAGCTTAATACTCTCATCAATTTTAACTTCTATTCATGCTAAGTTATTCCAACAAAATCATAACTTTTAAATGGTAACTTCCTTTAATCAATCAAAATATCTGTCCATCACATCCTTCGAAATTCTCCCAAAATTTTAATATTAGCAATCCCACATTAAACTTAATTTTCAAATAATCTTATCAGTCAAAATCTTTTTTTTACCACAAATCTAAATAGAATTGTAAATCCTCAATCATAGGACACAATTTAAAGTAAAAAAAATTCTCAAAATCGTTTTCAATTATTGTAAACCAAAATTTACCATCATTACTTTCACTTAAAATTCAAAATTTACTAAACACAAAAATTGCAAGTTGTATAACTCAAATTAAAATAATTTCTACAACCACATTTGAAATCTAAGATCATTTTCAAACCCAATTTATAACTGTTCAAAGGTGTATAACTATAATCCAATAAATCATAAATATCACAACTCGAAAATCAAATCTTTTTTTGTTCAAAGATGTATATCTATCACCCAAAAATTATAAATATCACAATTCGAAAAGCAAATCAATTTTATACTTGTGCAAAGATGTATAGCTATAACCCAATAAATCCAAAATATCAAATCTCAAAAAGCCAATCAATTTCTTAAATCAAGGGTATAAAGATTCTAGCTATTTTCCTGCAGTATCATAATGAAATTCTATAAATCCTCTGGTGTTTACTATTTAGAAATCTCAAGGTTAAAACTTTCCGTGGTAATATCCTACTTTACCAATTACTAATCATTAAATCACAGTAAAAAGCCTTTTTAACTCAATTAGAGTCTTGAATGTATTCCAATTACCATTATAACAATTCTAACCATGTGTTTGACCTATGAGCATATACTAGTGTAGTCATCTTCCTAGTTGACCCTAAGCACGAAAACAAGAATCAACGGTAGAAAGGAATCAAGCAAGATGCAGTTCAAGAAGGTCAAACAAGAGTTCGGAAATTGAAGCCAAGGGAAGAGGTCAAGCTGTATGGATGAGATTCCTAGATTTTAATCCTATGTTGCAGGCTCACATCGGTACAATTATGTAACCGAAGTGACAAACTCGACCTGTATGGGCCACCACAAAAATATGTAACGCCCGAGTCCCAAAATACGTAGGACTAGGTACATCGACATGCCAGCTGTATACATACGAAGCATACACCAATATATGGAAACCTCGTATGAATACATAAGCTATAAAATACAGTAGAACCATAATAACTAAATCTCATCCACTAGATAAATAAATGATATAAAAGCAACTTTGAATTTGTCATGTATACAATCGTTGGGCGGAGACAAAGTCCACTACCAACTACCTCAAATAAAATGTACCGAAAGTGATTGATAAAATAACGAGACGAACCAAGCGCAACCATCTTCGAAAGAATGGAGAAGATCACGGTCTTGGCTAGAACACCTGCAAAATCACAGAAGCACACACCTGGAGAGATAACCAGGTCCTCAGAAGGACGTAGCAAGATACATAAACATGCCATATAAATACTGAATATAAAATATGCCACAATCAAAGAAAGTGACAAGACATAAATAAGGTACTCTAACCATACTAAAGTGAACATGCAGTTAAGAACAAACCTTTTGTCGCATGAGCCCTGGCTGTAATGGGATCTGGTATAGTCCCCACTTAGGCACCAGTGACCGAGAGCATGACGTTGAAAAACGACAATAGCCAACCTGAGAGGCTCATACCCGTAGCTCCAGCGGAGCTTCCGGGTTATAAGAAAAGTGGAATTGAAGCCCATACGACAAGAAAGTGTTCTCCCCACCCAATGTACCTGTCAAGCGGCATCCACGACCATGTATCGCTACTAACTGCTAAGTCTCCTAACACGTCTCTATTAGCAGTTAGTCCTAACGCATGCACATGGGGGATCAGCCCACACATAAGAACCTCTACATGCTACTCATCTCACACATCTTCGTGGTACAACGGTGTCGAGGTATATACAATACACTACAACGGTAGTCTCTTAACTATAAGTCTATATGCAATCAAAGGATAACAACAAAGTATATCTAATGTCACTGTGCAGACAATAAATTAAGAACTACAAGAACTGGAAATAATGAACAGTGATATGTAATAAAATGCAACTGAATATAAACAGTATAATGGCAAGGTATCTTGCTTGAGGGTGGTGCGAGAAGCAGCAAAATCCAACAATCAGAATCGTCAACACGAAAGTCAAAATCCACAAGAAGCTCCGGATGCTGAAACAAACATCACGAACGAGTTTGGAATATAAGATATGCCTAGGAAACGCCTGTCCAAAAGTTAAATTCTGGAACAGGGGCAAAATCGTAATTTTGGGTCAAAACGATGTCCGCCGTTTGACCCGCTTTGTACCGAAATGCGTGCCAATATCTACGGTCTCTAAAGTCATCAAACTACATGTCTACGGATTTTTTTTGATGAGACGAACCCAAAGGTATGTCCAATTTTGGATTCCGGTGGGCTGTGCACAAAATCGCCCATTGAGTGGGATTGTGGGCCCGCCAAAATAGCGTTCCGATCAACGGTCTCAGAATCGGACCAAACTTGGCTCACAGGACCAAAAAAATATTTTGAGTCCAATGGCGCAAGTTTTATCGCGATATGATGAGTGTGCACAAAGTTGTGACTTAATTTGCAAAGAGTCGATACGGGATATCTTGACGGATACGTATTGATTTCGTCGCGCACATGCAATGAAATCGAGTTCCGTCAGTTCCCACACGTCGACAACATCCATACGCGCCTTTCGATACATATAGTGCGCGACCACGTCGCCCGGTTTGTCGGGACAGACGCCGTATCGGAGTGTTTCTCTACTTTTTGAAAACAGAATTTACAGTTTTTCAAAAAACTTTAACGTGTAACTTTCTACATACTAGATGAAAAGTGAATCCAAAAGGTGCGTTACAATCTCGGTTAGGTTGTCTTCGACTACCTTTAATTAGTTTCTACAAAAACTTAATGTACAGAACGAAAATTGGCCGACAAGTTGGTATTTTACAACAGTTTTTAATATTCAGAAAAGTGAGTTTTTCTCCAACTTCGTCTCGATTTTTCGAGCAAGATGGATGGCCATGTCAAAATCCACCTGGGGGATCTCGATGAGGGTCATGGGGACTTTCTACACAAATTTACGGATCTAAAAACGGAGTAGAATTGACAAAGAATTCGATCAGGGAAGTGGAATACCGTAAAGTGGGAATCTGTTGTTGTTGTTTGTTGTTGTCGCCGTGGCGACTGTGAGGCGGGACTGCCATCCCTCCGGCGAGGCGAGGCTGGGCATACACGCCGAGGAGAGGGGGAGGAGGAAGGAAGGAGAAAGAAGGAAATTCGAATTTTTAGGGTTTTTCTAAAGTAATATATATATATATAAAATATATAAAAATATGTTGGGAGGGGTCAGCAATAGATGTGCTGCTATTTGTTATATAAAGGGATTCGGCCTATATTAGGCGCACAAGAGCAAAGTGCTGCTGTGCTTGCAATTACTTGGCGTGGGTGGTCGGTTGCCCATGGTGGGGCCGACCACCACTTGTATATTATTTTATTATTTTATTATTTTTATTTTTCTTTTCTTTACTTATCAAAAGTTATATATATATACTTATATATATATATTTGTGTGGGAGGGGGAACACAAGTTGCTGGTTTCTAGTTGCTAGCATATGTGGGTGCACAAAAAGCCTTGCTAGCTGCTGCATGTGGTCGGCTCCCACTTGGTGGGGCCGACCACTTGCATTATATATATATTTTTTTAAACAATTCTTTTTCAAATCTTAACTACTTTTATATATATCTATATTTATATATGTATATATCTATAAATACACCAAAGAATCTATTTAAAATTCAAATACCGTTTAAAAGTCAACTATCCAATTATTTAATATATTTGAGCATATCTACATATATATATAAATTCAATCCTTAATAATTCAATTCAAAATATTAATAATATTTAAATAGGAAAACATGTTTATTAAATCTCTACAAAATAAATTTAATACTAATAAATTAATAAAATTGCTCTAATAGGTGAACTGTACCACCTACCCTTATCCGGGTCCAGGAACATGTACACTCTTGTAAAATATTATTTAATAATAAAAATACCAATAATTGTACCAATATTTAAATAATTAGAAATTGTACATAAAATTCTAAAATAGTTTAGGAAATATTTCTAAGTACATAAAATATGTCTACATGGCCACATTTGGTCACACTACCTGCTCACATGGGGTAAAATTGGTTCGGGCCAATTCGGACTGGTTTGGACAACCCGGATCATCTAAAAATCAATATATAAAATAATATCTAAATAAAATATTTTAAATGCGTTATTTCACAACTCGGCCTGGTTTTTCTTGTTCGGACTGAACTATGGCTAGGCCTCCCACGACATGGCTAATATACCGGTCAAGACACACTGCTACATCTTCCGTGCCAAAATTCACGTTCGCCTTGTGTTCTAAAATTCAACAATGGCTAAGGTCATTTCTAATGAAATAAATAATAAAAATCATAAATTGCATAAATTAAATTTGAAGTCTATTACAATAATAAAAATAAATAATAAAAATAGGGGTTTTACATAAGGAATTGGTGTGCGTGTGTGTGGGCATAGGTAGAATTTTAAGGAATTGGTATCATGTGTAGCTAGTAGATGCATAGTTAAGCATCAGTTGGTAGGACTGCCAGTAGGAATGTGGTAAAGCATAAAATGTGTGTGTGCTTGGTTAGGATGAATAGGCCGGGGCTTAAGAGGAGGAACAATTGGTTATGTATCAAGGAGAAAATGGTAGTAAAGTAAGAAGGTTCAATAGAAGTCAGGGAAGGGAAATCCCTGTACAGAAGTTATGGGTGCATATAAGCTTATGTGTGACTTAAGGATAAGTGTATAGAGGGGTTTATGAGGTTAGAGTGAGAGGCTGTAGGGTGGGAGTTAGAGCAGTGAACTGCTATATGCAGTGAGTGTATCATGGCTCGGGCAAGTAGGATAATAAGAGGAGGAAATCAAGGGGTTTGATCAACATTGGAGGAATTCAAGTCCAATGCAGCAGTAGTGTATCAGTATTTGGCTCGGGCCAGTATTAGTTAGGGTGAATGGAATGATATCAGATATAGGGTATCAGTTAGGCATGTTTAGGTATAGCCAAAATGTATATAAAGAAAGATTAGATAGATAGGTTGGTGGTTAGGAAGTTGGGTGGATGGGTGAATGGATAAGTAGATATGAGGAATAAGGGAAGGATGGAAGACATGAAACATATATAGCAGCAACATTTAGTTGTGGGTGTATAGCAGTAGATGTAGGACTAAATGCAGTAGAGGATAACATCAGCAAGGCTACTGCCCTGTGCATAAAACAGGGAAATAGAAGAGTTTAGGTAGCAGTAGGGGCTTAGAGGTTCAGCACAAATACATTACAAAGGAACATTTTGAACCCCTTCACATCAATTATAGCATGATAATGATTAATACAAAAATTTATCCCAAACAAAGAATAAATGGACAAAAAGGATGGGTAGGAAGAGGATGGGTTGCGGAAGGGCCTAGTTGTTGTCCTTGTTTCTGAATGGAATAAAAGAATTGCTGAGCCTTACTACTGTAAGCATTGAACTCATTGCATGATATGAAGGACTACTATTGTCTGTATATGCTTGATAATAATGGTCATGTGACGTCATTGTGATGCTTTTGGCACTGGTTTGGTGGCATTCTCCCAAGCCATGCTCCTCAATAGTTACTAGTGCCTCATGTCACACCATTTCAGCTGTAATTGTCTTATAAAGAAGAAAACTCCTATTTGGGTAAACTGGGTTCGTAATTTAAAGATTGTTAAGCCTAATCCAGCGGATTTGAATGCTATAGGTATACGAGGAGCTACAATTGGGGACAATAAGAGAAATTTGAATGTATGTTGGATATAAGTGAAGGAGTTGATCAGTGGTAGGAGGTAGAGAGGATGTACAGGGTTAGGAGGAATTCGAATCAGTGCACCAAGTGCACTGATTTGGTCATATCAGTAGAGGATTAGTCAGTGTATGTGTTTGTCGTATTAGATGGTTTATATTGTAGGTATCTATATATATCATAGGTATCATAGAGAGGGGTTTGGCTTGGTATCAATTGGGAATGGGTTTGTTAGTAGAAAATTGGGTACCAGTTTGGAGGAAGGGATTCAGCAGGGTCTGCTATAGGAAGGACATGAGTTAGATGTAGAGAGCAACAACAGATAATAGGATTAGGAGGAAAGGTCAGTGAACCAAAACGAATCTGTGGGTGTGACAATAGTGTAGTAGTGTCTTTACAAGGCTGTGTGAGTCTATTGAACATCAGCTTTGTATATGAGGTATTCTAGGCCAGTTCAGTTGTGCAAATAGTCTACTTGCTAGGCAATTCAAGGGATATATGCACAATGTGCAGTTAAAACAACATGGAATATAGCAACAACTGATAGGAGAGTGCATGGAGCTGCTTTGGTGTTGTGCAGCAGTACATGCTCAACTGGACAGGACATATAGGAAAATTTGGTTATATGCTATATGGAGTTAAATGTATATTAGATAGCTAGTTAGTTAAGTTAGCTAAAGTTAGGATTACATTACGATACCAAGGTAATTGTTAATTATTGGGTTGACTCAAGTAATGAGAATTGGGTATCAAGAGCTAGACTAGGTAATAGACAATGTAGGGTAATGGGTATTAGATAGAGTATAGGATAATGATTGTGCCTAGGAATAGGTAAAGGAGTTTCGGTATTTTGGATTTGAGGAATATTGTTGAGATAAGTTATTGCCATCAACTAGAGTAGATATATATAGTAGATACTAGTTCAATATATACAAGTTATTGTTGATAATTGGTAATAGGTTACTTAGTGTCTTGTATTAGTTAGTCAAGCCTAGATAAGCAAGGTATCGACCAAATTAACCTAGTTTGACCTAGAACTGGCTTGGAGACCTAGAATGGACCTAGTATGGCATGTTTACATTTCCAAAACATAGTTTGACATTGATATTCCATATTTAGGTCTTCGAGGCACCATACCAGACACTGTTGATATTCCACACCAGATTGCAGACGAGTACATTCTCTGATAATTTTTCATTTATAGTATTTTCTATATTTCATGTATTTAGTGTAGATATTTTGATTTCTTGAAACATTGGTTATACGGATTGGTATTGTCTGGATTCCGTCATGAGATGTTATTCATTGTATATCTTGGTATATCCTGTGCAAGTCTTGTTCTTGTTTCTTATGTATTGTATAGACACCGATTCCTGTAAAGGCTTGCGACCTTCTTAAAGAATTCCGTGTCATAACGTGCCATGGTTGGATCCACTGTATAAGTCAGGGGCGGAAAGTAGTAGTGTGGATATGTGATAATACCCTTCCTATGCATGTCATGTTTTCCCTATGAGTATTAATCATACACAGTGCGTATAATTAACCAGGCCATATTCCTGTATAAGTTTCCAAGCCGATCACATGTTGAAACTAGTACTCACTTACATAGATGGTATATTTCTTGACTCTTGTACATCATATATCCTGTTCACCTGCTCTTATATTTACTCACAGTTTACTCATGCCCTGTTACACTCCTATACCTGTTAGTTCACCTTGTATATTCTCTCTATTTACTGTTATATAGACTTTATCATTTATTGGAAACTATTATTAGAGATGTACTTCGCTCCAATCTTGACTTGATATATTTTTCAGACGGTGCAGAGGATGAGTGCCCTACTTATTACGGCCCTCCAGTATAGTAGGCATAGATCGGGAGACTCTAATTCAGGAGGGTCTAGTTCCAGCAGAGGAGCCCCATTTAGCGACCCATTAGGCTAGATTTATACTGGACCTTGTCTCCAGTTGATGACTCTTGGCATATTTATTATTTAGAGACTTGTATTTGAGATTATAGCTCTTAGACTTTCTGGACTTGTATTATTTTATGTTAGACTTTTTTGGTTATATCATATCATGTTGTGTTTATATTTTTGTGTCATTTATCTTTCTTAGAGTATTGTGATTGAGTATGGATATATATATTGTCATTACTTGTCCTCCGTTTGGAGATGACTATCTTGATAGGTTATGATATTTATATTGCTAGTCAGCTTAGTTAGACCTAAACAACGTTTTACTGCCGATGCTGCGGCGTAGGCTGGGCGCTGTCAGCACTTATGTACTTATACAGGGTGCAGGTCGTGACAAGGTCGGCCTGGTCTAGGCCCGGTTCGGCCAATTTTGTAATTTTTTTCATAAACGTTTAGAGGTCAAAATGACCATTTTACCCCGTTTTACTTGCTATTTTTAGACCGTTGGAAGGGTATTTTGGTCATTTTGCTAAAAATGACAAAAAATACCCTTATAATAACTCTTTTTTGGAGGTAAAATAGGTCATTTTGTACCCAAAAATCTATAAATAGGCCATAAATCTTCAAACTTAATCTCACGAACAATTATTTCCTCTTATAATTTTTACAAGCAACCTAGTGTGAAGAGACGATTTATATCATGGATAATAATAAACTACCACAACAACCATAAGATCAGCAACTGCAACCTGCACCGCAACCTCAACATGCACCGCAAGAAGAGCTTGAGTCAGATTTAAAAATTTGGCATCATTTTAGCAGAGTTTACAATGAGCGTGCAAGTGGCGGTACCGAAAGAAGATACTCCACTAAATTTCTTGTTGTATGTTTGTATTGTAGGAAACGATTAAAATGCGACCATAGCCATGGTATAGGGAAGCTAGGCAGATATTTAAAATCATATATCAACAACTAGTAATCTTGGATGAGTCACTAATTGCATTTTATGTACTAATAATCTTGTATGAGTCATTAACTCATTAATTATAGTTTAAGTACTAGTAATCTTGTATTAGTTACTAATTTTCAAATTATGCAAATCTTGTATTAGTCATTAATTTTTAAATTATACAAATATTGTATTAGTCATTCAATTATCTTGACATTACTCATTAATTTTTTACTTTCTAATTTTTTTCGAAAAATATTTGTAATGTTGTATATTAACTTTTACTTTCTAATTTGTAATTTTTTAAAACCTAAATGGTAGAAAGAAAATAATTTTTGGTTTTTGGTTTTGTTTTTTTCCAAAAAATTGGGCTGGCCCGGTCCAACTCTGAACCGGCCAAGCCCAGGCCTGGTTCAGCCCGGCCCGACTAAACCGGGCCATGGGTCTGGGCTAGGTTTTGCTTTCCCTCCTCCGGGCCAACCCGGCCTGGTCCAGGCCGGTCAAACTTGATCAATCCTGGGCCCAGGCCGACCTAGTAAACACCTTGAGATAGAACTATTGACACCATAGTAGTTCAAAGACATATTTCTTTTATTAAAATAGTACATTTCTACCTCGAGAACTATCTCCTCGAGGGGATTAACATCACATATTTATATACTCTTCTAAAGCATCGTTGTCCCATGCTTCAGTCGTAGCTCTAGTCAGGTAAACCACAAATGGTTATTTTCAACTGGAACATGACGACTGATATGACAAGAGGCTCTGTGTTCCTTGTTGTAGTACGATCGATGACCAACGAAAGATCAACCTTTTCTCCAGTAATTGGTTTACAGAGATCAATCACAAGAGGTTATGTAACATCTCTTCTAGTAGTGCGAACCTTAACATGGATCATAAGAGGTTCACTAGTCGAGTAAGCTTTTGCTGAGTCAGCAAAATCATTACCTTCCTTTTGGGGATATGGTTGTTCATGTTGTTTGTACAATACCGAGTCGGAGTAATAAGCCTCGATACATTTGAATGGGTCAAGATCAACAAACTCTATGCATACTACCCCTCACTATCCACATACTTGAAGCATTGGTGGAGTGTAGAAGGCACGATCATACTATCATGTATCTATGGACTTTCCAGCAAGACATTGTATAATACATTGACATCTATATATGACATAGCAAGTGACCTATGTCCGAAGATCACCTATCTGACATTTAAGGCGGATCTTGTCCAGAGGTTGGCTTCTCCCTACGTGAACCCCAGAATTATAGTGTTGGTCGTTGCCAGCTTGTACATAGGGATGCCCAAGACTTGTAGCAGACTTCGAAGGATAATAATAAGCGATGATCATGGATCAATGTGCATATGATCCATTTTGATAGCCCTAATGTATCTAGTAATATAGCGGTCTATGAAAATGATTGTTCTTGAGTAACATATCCTCCTGAGAGAAGGTTATGTTTGGTATCTCTCTATCATACTATGGCATTGGGGACAGGTCATAGAATCTTCAGCAGGAGCTTTGATCTGAGCTAAGTATGAGTTGGTGTGTAGCAATGCCTCGCTTATGGCATTCCTGGTCTCCTTAGAAAGATGGAGAAGCTCAAAGATGGACAACCTTGCTGGTGTATTAGCAAGCTATGACAATATGTCAAAGTTGTATGATTTGTCAAGTCCCTGAGAAGGATTCTTCTTTAAGGACTTGTCAAACCAAACTTCCTTTTGATTATCTTTGTTCGCATCGATGGATCTGCTTTAGGAACAACTAGAGCAACAGGTGCGTAGGGAGCAGGAGTAGCATCCTCCTGGATTGGATCATAGGTCCGTAAGTAGGCCTTATAAAGCCTAGTCTCTCCAAATAATACTTCATCGATAGTTACAGAAAGGACCATATGACATGGCTTGTTTTCTTTCCCCTTTGGCTTCTGCTTGGCTTTTGAGGAAGTAATCCCTTGTTCTATATCTTGTAGTATATCGGGATAAACCCACATGACCTTACCATGCGGAGTAGTGAGTGGTACCAGTCCCGTTGCTTGGTTGCGGGCCGGTAGGAGATTGACGGTCTCCATCGTTGCCCTCGATATCTAAACGACACCGTCTTGGACCTCCAACAACGGGAAGTCACTGAATTGAAGAGATACCATATTTGCAGTGACTTTCTTCTCGTCGGTAAGCAAAGTAATAGCCTTGGATTCTTAAGTTGCTGGATCATATTCTTTAATACATAACAATATTTTTGTGGGGTGATGCATGTATTGGTAGAACATGCAGTACTTGGGATCATTAGCCTTGCCTGCCTCTTCTGGTCGTATGATGTTGGGTAGCTTGATCTTGTTGCTCTTCATCATAACATGAAAGATGTCAACCACATCTTCATCATTGAAGGAAAATTATTTTTTAGGCTTCGAGTTGTCTTAAGACTTCTGCTTTGACTGGGAAGCACCCTTGGTGATGTCAACAGTAAGGGACTCCTATCCTTTGTCGTTGCGGCTAGAGTTATTATTTTTTTGGGGATGCCTGCCCCTATCATCAAAATTGGGTGATTTGAATCCGATCAATTGCAAGTCAGTTACTGACTTTCCAGTGGTGTCAACACTCCCAATAAAGTTTGGCCAAGGTCAACTTGCCCAGTCCTAAGTAGAACCTCATTGTAGGGAGTAGATATACCGATAAGTATCCATTAGCACAGTTTATGGAATTCCTAGAGGCAGCTTTATTGCTAATCTTCTGAAATGTTCGATGAAGTCATGTACTGATTTCTTCTCTTTTTTACTTTGTGGAGATCAATGCTGACATGGGGACATCCATCTCACCTTCGTAGAACCTAGCGAGGAACATTCTCTCCAAGTCCTTGAGGGTCTTGATACATTCTAATTCATTGGGCAGGCTACAAAACCTCGAAGGATACTCCCTATAAGGTACTGATGAACAGCTTGGTAAGAAGTGCATCATCAGTGACATATGTATAGTCTGCGAATGAAAGTACTTCATATGTTGACAGGGTAGATTTATTCCGTCAAATGGGAGCAATGATTTCAGTTTATACTTTGGTGGGCACACGATATTGTCCCACTCACGAGGGTATGGTTGTAATACCCCCAACTTTTGTAGCACATCCTTGTTGTTCATAGAATCCAGGCTGGCATTCAAATCACGAATAACTTTTTGCGAGTCGACTGCTTGTGGAGAAACAATCGATTGGACGATAGTTGGTTCTGTTCCTAGCATCACTAGCGGAGGAATACTCCCATTATTTGGAGTATTAAGAGGAAGTACAGCTAAATTATCATTATCAACCACATCCTGGTTATCCTAGACCTGAATTATTAGTTGAGGTGGAGTTATGGTCGCTTTGATGTTCAACATTACTTGTTGCATTTGCTGCAGCATAGTATTCATACCTTGTACCATAGCCTCTAGAGTTTCCAGTAGCTGTCGGTCATTTTTGCCCTCATTATTATTAGTCACGTATATAGAAGCAATATGTGGACTGTTGGATGGAGAGGTAGACAAAGTAGTGTAGCTGGAGTCTACAATATCTACTTCATATTCCTGAGGTACATGCCCTTAGGTAAATTTGTAATATTGTCTTCAGATTCCTGAGATACATCATCCTCAGGAAAATATGTACTGTCGTCATATACTGGAGAATTGCTACCCCTGTATGTGGTGCAATACTTGTTACTTCAAATCCTAAAAGGATACTACCCCTAGATGTAGTAAGTCATCCTCAAATAAAGGTTTGGACCTAGAACGAGTACATTGATATACTCCTTCAGGTGAAACAATTCACTGGCTAGTTCTCAAGGTACTTATGCCTCTATAGGAAGATGCCAAAGAAATAACACCTCTCTGTCTTGAAGTGCTAGTAGAAATAGAAGGATTAGTTGTATCCCTCTTTGGGTTGTGTCTTTTAGGAGACCCCCAAGTCATGAATACCGAAGCAAAGAGATCATTTCATCTTCGTCAAAAGTTTGCCTTTCGAAACATTGTCGAGTTGGCGAAGCAGCCCGTAATCGTTGGAACACCGACTACTTTGGTGGAGCTTCAACTGATTTTATGTAACAACAATTTATAATTATACAGTCACAGTGATGTCGTTGAGTGGACACCATTGTTTGCCATTAAAATCTTTTGATTGAAATTTCAATACAAACAGAACAGTGTTACAATATAGGACTTAGACGTACTCCTAGGAGTACACTTTGTTTATCTGGATCCCTTGTGCCAATGGAGCGAGTGGTAATACGTTGACTCCGTTGACGATCTGACGACGATTATCGGTTCTCTGAAGGTCTGAGTTGCTCTGGGTGCTGGAGCTTGCAGAGAGGAAGAAGACGTTGAGTGTCTGTATCTGCCTCGGTGGTTGTGCGATGTCTCTGTCTGTCTATGTATGTTCATCTGGAAGAAGGAGATGATCCTTCTATTTATAGTCTGCAGGCTGGCTGCTCATGCGCGCATATGTAGGATGCGCCTGGACGCGGGGACGTTACGTGGTGATTGTTGATGGAGGCGCATAGACGATGCGTCCTGATTGAGGAGTTTAATTCTTCATGCTACTATTGTGGGCTGGCATGTAGCAGGGGGAAGAATCTTTCTGTTGCTGAGATCTTGGGTGAATCGAGTCAAAGGACACGTGTCATAGGCCCATGGCTCGGAGATCTCAAATTTGACGGGGACTGATCTGGTAGGATGCGCCTGGGATTGGGCGCATGAAGAGACTTTGGCTCGTAACTTTTCGGAGTCATGAACCATTCGGGGCGTATGGCTTTTGAGGCGCATGCGAGGCTTCAGTAGTGACTTTACTTCTGTTTTTAGGGATCAGAGAAAAGTCTGAGGCACATGTAGAGCTTCGGGTGCATGGCTGCAGAGGCGCATGCAAGATGGTTGGACGGCCACGTGGTTGTAACCGTCGGAGGAAAGTAATGATGATGCTGACGTTGGCGATGCTTCGTTTTCTGAAAAAGCTGCTGTTCAGTCCTCGAGAGACGTGCTGCCAACTCTGTCAGACTTCAGCATTTAATGTTTTTGACAGGTGATAGTCGGTTGAGTAGGCGCATCGATCGGCGTTCCACTAGGCGCATGGGGCCGTATGGGGGCATATGCTTGTGAAGCACTTGGTGTTGAGGCGCGTCTGTGTGATACGCGGTCTGGCAGGCGCATCCGCTCCGCTTGACACGTCTTTATTGGTGCGACTATTACGTTCTTCGAGTGCTTTAAATAGCCATTTTCGACTTGGCTAAATTTGAAGCGTCAGGTTCATCCATTTAATGCAAATTCATTGCACGGGATTCAGAGAGCCAGCCACTTGGCGCATGGGTTTGATTTGCCCGGCCTATAAATAGTAGCATGGAGAGAGTTTGCTTCTCGTTCTCTCACGTCCTTCTGAAATGAACTTGTTTACTCGAGTGCATTCTATCAATGAGATGCTCCCGAAGGTGAAGATGCGACGCATTGTCCTCATTGATGCAGTTGAAGGTGACTGTTACATCCAAAAGATGGAGTCGATGGCTTCTGAGGCAGACAGAAGGTACCTGTTGCATCCAAAGATCGGGATGCTCGAGCCTCGTCTTCGTTATGCGGGAAGAGCCGCAGATCAAAATTGCGGTGCTGCGGCTTTGGGGGCTCTTTCTTCTGTCAGAGTGGGTGTTGCCCATTCTGGTTGTGTTGAAAGCTGCTTCTTTAGCCGCGGTTTCGATTGTGGTCTTCCTTGGTCTTTGGAGGCTCTTTCGAAGCATCCCCTGGCCACAGGTTGACTTGTGGTGTTCTTCTCTTCCTCGGTTTGGGAGCTCTTCCTCCAGCTAGAGGGTTGATTGCCACCCTCGTTCTGCTCAATAAATGCTTCATTATTCGAAGCATTGGATGGCGCATGAGCCTGGTTGGAAGGGTAGCACATAACTGAGCTGCTGAAGGGATGCACATAACTGAGGATGCACATAACTGAGCTGCTGAAAGGATGCGCCCGGCTGAGAGCGCATGGTGGGATGCGCCTGACTGAGAGCGCATGGTGAGATGCGCCTGTTCAAGAGCGCATGATGACTGCTACGCCTGGCTGTAGACTTAGGGTCTTTTCTTTTTGTAGAAGTTCTCCTTTGTACAGCCCTTTTTAAGACATGTAATAGACTTTTATATGAAATAAAAATCTTCTTTTAATGTCTATATTCTTGTTTTGCTGTGTCAAGTACTTTGTCTGAGCTCCCTGGCGCATGTAGTATTTGGCGCATAGGATTTCTGGTCGTGAATTTCCATGCTTCTACAAGACCCCCTTCAAAGTTTTCAAAACTTTTTTGTCAAGTTTTGGAATACTTTGAATAAGAAGCATGGTGGTTTGGGCGCATAACTGTTCGGACGCATAGATACTCCTCGCATCAGTGATGGGGCGCATGCTCCTCTAAGTTAATGCAAATGATAATGCCTTGATAACCAAGAAGATTAATGATGATCTTTTTGGATTTATTTGCAGTTATCTCCTCGCAGAACCCAAGGCGGCGGCTGAGGTCACACTTCATCAGTTCATGCATGCGACTGGGCCTATAAATAGGTGTGAGGAAAAAAGAGAGAGTTCTTCCTCTCTTTGCTTTTGTTTTAGAGTTCTTCTTCAAAAAACCCTAATTTCTCCCTTCAAGGAATGGCTCCCAAGACTCCTCGCGGCAGTGCTGACAAGGGAAAGGAGCCTGCGGAGTTCGCCTAGGAAGACGCTCCTGTCGCCATTGTGACTCCGGCCGACGTTCGGCCTGCGGTGACGGGTGGATGTCGTCTTTTCCACTATTTTTTGTTCCGACGAGTTTTGGATCACACGGCTGAGTTGGTGTGCCCTAACTCTTTATTGCCGATGCGCATAGACCTTTGTCCTGATGATGCGCCGAGGTTTATTCCGCCGACATGCATGGGTTTAGGCCCTGATTATGTGACGAGATTTAACTGCTAACGCGCATGGGTTTACACCCTGATGATGCGCTGAAGCTTCATTGCTGACGCGCATGGGTTTACGCCTTGATGATGCGCCGAAGCTTCACTGCCGACGCGCATGGGTTCACACCCTGATGATGCGCCAGGTTGTTTGACACACTTTGTCTTCTTAGAGCTTCTTGCCTGACTTTTGTTTTTGTTGTGTCAGTATTGATGACTATCCCTTTGCTGAATGAAGTCCTTCTGGATGCTTCTCTTTGTCAAATGGGAGTTAATTTTGACGAGGAGGTTATCAACGCCGCGAAGGATGCCATCCTGCTGAATCAACCTCCTGAGAGAATGCTGTAAATCCAGAATTAGTTGCCGATTTTCCTTCAGAGTATGATGGAGAGCGGTAAACTGGAATCTGCTGAATCCGAGGATGTGACCTTCTTAAAACCTATCTTTTTGTTCGGTGACCGACTGATCTCCACTGAGGCGAAGATACTGAAGATAAAAGAAGACTGGTTCTTCTCTGCGAAGGGCATGGTTCTGTATATACGACAACTTGAACGCCAGTTGCCACTGACGGCCTTCTACCGTTTAGCTTCTAAGTGGAGGATGCCCTGGGAACTTACTCATTCTCAAGGAGGAGAAGTGGGGGGGACTCTTTCAATTGATGCTACTTCGAATCAAAAGGATACCTTGGCCGCTTCGTGAGCCAGACCCTCGTTCAGTTGCCGAAATTTGCACCCTGGGAGCCTTTATAGTGAGGTCCCTAATGACACCTTTGCCTTCAGTGCTTCGACCTTTGTAAATCGGATGTTAACATCGAGGGTCATGTATCCGAAAGGTAGCTTTAGGGTTGAAGGTTGGTGTCACCACATGCTGAAGTGGGACGAGTTGACCCTTTGGGTGTTGTCAAAGTTCAAGGCTAAGCTTAAAGAGATTGGATTGACAGCCGCTATCCGTGCCACACAGGCTGGCGTGGATCTCAATAAGCATATGTTCCTTGCGCTCTTAGAAATATTCAATACCCAGACTGGCACTTTCTTTACTCCAGTGGGAGAGTTGGGATTAGCTCTCCATGAAATGTATGAGGTATTCAGGCTTCCCTGGGGCTCGAAACCGTACGAGGAATATTTTCCGTCAAACGAAGAGATCCTTGTCTTGGAAAAGAAGGACCCGGAGATGATGGCTGTTTTCAAAGAGGTGGCCAGCCATCATTATCTGATGCAACGGAGGGATAAAGGCAAGTCTCAGCCTCATGTGACTGCTTGGAGGGATTATGTCTTCAAGCAGGATTTGGTGGATTCCTCGAAGATCCGATTTATGACTCCGCAAGGGCTGAAACCTGCGGAAGTGACTTCTGAAATGAGCCGATTGGACGAGAGGGCTTCCCGTTCAAATGAGAGTGGCGAAGACGCGTACAGCTGCTTCTGGCACTGTGTACATCGGATGTCATCTAAGGCCGTGTTGACGGCATACTTGATGATGTGGATCCGGGATTGTGTGTTCGCGGGCGGATCAGGTTCTATGGAGAGGGTACACCGGAACCTTATTTTGCCAGCAGTGAAATTGGCTTTTGGTTGCCCTTTGGCTCTTATCCCCGCGATGGTGTGTAACCTGTTGCGGGGCTTGAGGATCTTTGCCGAGGATGTGATCCATGGGAGAGGTAGGAATGACAACTTTTCTCGGGCCGAACTACCATTCCATTATCTGATGGGATGGTTGATTCTACATCATCCGAACGTAATGAGTCCAGGCCCGGAGGAGGATCACATTGAAGGTGACGCCTTTATCCGCCGCTTCTACAAGAGGAAGTGGTTGCACACTGGTGTCCCCATCTGCAGGAGAGTTTTGTCCTATCTTCAGGGGTGGAAGATTGTCAAGGTCGGTCCCATCTTCAAAGATTTCGAGGCTGACCAAGATTTGGACGACTCTGGTGAAGATACGATTACTCTGCCGAAATGTAGTTTTCGTTGGTTGCAAAGTATTCGACCTTCCCACTTGGTCTACCGCAACCAAAATAGGTGTTATCTGGAGCCATATCTGCCAAGCCGGTTTGCTCGCAGTTTGGCTACATCCAGCTAATGTTACGGAATCCCAGTAACAGTCTGGGATTTGCCGGGAGTTTGCTGGACGGAGCCCAAGGCTAGCAATATTACAATGCTGGGTACACTGGTGTTCATTTCACTACCCTAGTAAGCAACCTTCGGCCACAGATCCTGTATTCGGCCGTTAAGCTGTATTGTACCATGAATACTGTGTCTCCTGATTATGATAGGGAGACCAGTTTCATCATTGGAACTCAGCTAGAGGCTACGACGAATATGTTGGTGGCGGCTCGGTCATATCGTCCACCGGAGTTGGCGGGATATCGGACTGTTGCTGTAGCATCAGTGAGAGATCCTCCTGCTGGAAAGAGACGGGCTGACGCAGAAGCCGGTTCGTCTGTACCAAAAAGGCCGAGGAAAGTGACGATTCCAAAGGCTGCGTCAATGGAATCAGTCCCTGCCGAGGTAAAGAGTCCTCCATAATCTGGCTCATCTTATCATTTTGGTGACCTGTGCTTTTTTTTTTGTAGGGATCGTCGAAGAAGAAAACCCGTGTTTCAAAATCGGGCGTCAGTAAATCGAAGGAGGTGGCAAACTCTTCTGATGAGCGCATTCCTCCGATGGTGACGTCTCCAATGGAGGAGAATCCTGAAGATGTTATTCCTGCGGAGATTTTAGTATCTCCAGACTTTGTCGGAAGAGACACTGAGGTTGCAGAAACTTCCGGGATGGTGCAAGCCACCGTGGGGGCCTTAGGTATTGAGGGTCCAGCAGATACGGGGCTTCCTGATGATGAAGTGGGGTGGAGTTCGTCGTCTTTAGATGACATTCCTCCAGAGTTGCATGAGCCTGTTGTGGGGGCAACAGACGTGATTGAAACCGAGGAGAGGGTTGATTCCTCTCCTTGTCATGATGAGGGGAGGTCGGCTATAGCGTTGCCGAGCCCTACCCCAGACTCAGCAGCGGAGGCTGAGGTGGCTGTCGACCGGGAGGTGACGACATATCCCATCCCTGTAGAGGGATTTGATGGTGACAATGAGACTCGTCCACCGATCCTGACTTCGAGGGGGTCGTGTCAGGAGACAAGTGTTGACCTCACTGTTCTGCCGGGGAGGGGGGAACGTCCCGTACTGCCTGCTGATAGTGCGTTGGGGACTGATGAGGTAGCCGCTGACGTCAGTGGTCCTTCCGAGTTTGAGAAGGGTAAGGGCTTGGCAGAACCCTCTATTGCTCCTTCTACTTGGGGTACTATATCGACGCCTGTCTCGGCTCCTTCTGTTCTTTTGGCTCCTCGGGCTAGTAGTCAGGCCCCTGTTGAGGAAGAGCCTGTTGATGTCGGGGTTCCAGTCTCGCAGGTTGAGGCCGGCGGGCCTTCTTCCGGTCCGCTATCTAGAGTAGCTCCTCCGACTCCTGCTATGACGTCGCAGGTGCTGGCGGATACAGATGAATATCTGAAGTTCATCATCGAGGCGGTGTATAAGATGTTGCAGAGGGGCGTATCGGCAGTGATAGATGCCAATAGGAGCTTTGCAACGAGAAAAACTCTGGCACTGCCTCATATCAACCTGATCCGTCTCCACCAGGGCCATGATCATATGGCCGATATTCTGGAGGCTTCGGTGGCCGAGCTGGACCAGCGGCTTTCCGAGTTTCAGTGTATCCAGAGAAATGATCTCTCTGTCTTGATAGACGTAGAAAAGGAGAAGCTGATCGCTGAGACTGAATCCTCTTATCAGGCCACCGTGAGTGTCTGGGAACGCGAAGTGGCTGAGACTGAAGCTGCAGTGGAGCGGTTGTCTCAGTCTACGCAGGAGAAAGTGGAGTTGCGAGCTACGTTGGATGCTAGTATCGTCGAGGTTGATGCCCAGATCCGCCACCTTGAGGACCAGCGGGCCCGACTCCTATTAGATGCCGAGCGTGTCCAGGCTGAATATGTAGCATTTAAGAAGGAGGAAGCAGCTTTCACCCACCGGGCTCTTACCCTGGCTCAGCAGCGACAGCAGTTGGATGAGAAGCATGAGGATGACACTTCTCCCGAGGCCATAGAAGCGATGCATCAAGAGGCTGAACGCCGGGTCCTGGAGACTGTGGAGACTCGGGCGACAGACTTGAGGCGTCGGATTGAAGAGGTTTCGACCAACCCCGGGGATGTTTAGGGATTGTAGTCTCTTATTTTTGTGTATTTTGCAACTTTTTGCTGGGGGTGTAATCCTTTACTCTTTTTGAAAAATAAAGAACACAAAGTTTTTGTGGTGTGTTCATTTTTGCTGTCATGAACTTGATAATTTGTGTGGACCTATTATCTTTTGCGCACCTTAGTTTTTAGGTACAGATAATAAGTTTGAGAGAACCAACATGTTTGCTCAGAGGTGATGTGGACGTGGCAAATATGGGATTCAAATGATGGAATCTTCCTACTCAGAGGTGTTATAGACATGGTAGGAATGACTCTGGGGGATACGCGGAACTACTCAGAGGTAATGTGGACGTAGAAGTTCTGCGATCAATGTATGACAACGCAGGGGTTGTCTGTACGAGATGTTTACTCAGAGGTAATGTAGCGTGGTAAACATGATGGGTAGCGTAGTCTTACGGAGTGTAAGATTCCGTTTTGTAGGGCGTAGGGGGACAACTCAGAGGTGATATGGACGTGGTTGTCCTTCTACTGGAGGAAGCCACGGAACAGCTGGGTTCTGGAAGCGTATGATTTTGTGGAAGGGAATTGTATGTGAGCCCTGATGATTGGGTCCACTGATCCTTTGTGGAAGTACATGTCTGAAAGATGTCAAGAGTAGTACTTCTTTAGGAACTTGCCGTTGATGGGCATCATGTACAAGTCCCTATTGGGTTTAGCGAAGCGGTAAGCACCGTTTGAGTATACCATCTCTATGATGAAAGGTCCATCCCACTTGGGGTCAAACTTTCCTGGTGTCTTGTGAGTCAACACCATCGGCCTCCTGACTGCCAGAACCAGGTCGCCTACTTGGAAAGTCCTTTGCTTGACCTTCTTGTTGAAAGCCTGTGATATACGGGCTTGGTAGAGTTCAATGCCTTGTTGAGCTAGGAGACGCATTTCGTCAAGTGCCTCCAGTTCTCGCAGATGACGATGTTGATTGTCCTCTTCTGTGAGTTGGTTTGTGATTGCTATGCGGAGTAAGGGTATCTGGATCTCGAGAGGTAGTACCGCTTCGCTCCCGTAGACCAGGGAGAATGGTGTGTTTTCTGTCGGGGTCCGTACCGTTGTGCGGTAAGCCCAAAGGCTTTCGCTGAGCTTTTCGTCCCAGTCGCATTTATTGGATGAGACGACT
This sequence comes from Iris pallida, assembly GCA_029216955.1. Lineage (NCBI taxonomy): Eukaryota > Viridiplantae > Streptophyta > Magnoliopsida > Asparagales > Iridaceae > Iris > Iris pallida. The sequence goes on along the minus strand of JANAVB010037819.1, from coordinate 6,607,211 downwards.
TTTTTGAGTAGCCCGACGATAGTCTTGTTGAACGACTCGGCCAATTCGTTTGCTGTCGGATTGTAGGCGGTTGAGGCCACGTTTTGAATGCGATTCTTGTCATAGAATCTGCTGAAAATATGGCTGATGAATTGAGGACCGTTATTGTGGATAATCCTCCAGGGTATCCCGAAATGGTAGATGACATGGTGCTTGATGAAGCTGATCACCCTAGAGCTCTTCACTTCCGCCAGTAGAACTGCTTCTTCCCATTTGGAGAAGTAGTCGGTGATGGCTAGGATGAAGCGGTGTTCTCTCGATGAAGAAGGGGTGATCGGTCCTACAATGTCCATGCTCCAAGCTTCAAAGGGCCAAGAGGTGACTGTAGGATGTAGTGATTCTGGTGGTGTATGGATGAAGTATGTGTGAAGCTGGCACGCATGGCACTTTTTAGCATAGTCGACAGCGTCAGCGGCCATGGTTGGCCAGTAGTAGCCCATGCGTCGCAGTCGATCCTACAACTTAGGGCCAGGTTGATGGGCTCCGCAGGTTCCATTGTGAGCTTCTCGAAGGGCTTCGGCTGCTTCTTCGTTGGACAGACATCGCAGGAGAAGTCCGTCGTAGGAGCGTCGGTACAGCATTTTAGTAGCTGTATCGTAGTAGAATCAAAGGGAGCGCCTCCTGACTGAGACGACTTCTTTCTGGTCCTTCGGAAGAATTCCGTAGACAGCAAAGTCGATGAACGGGAACCTCCAGTCATGGACATTAATACCAGCACTTATTGACATGGCATGGGCCACTCATGAGCACAGGTTGTTTTTAGAACAGACCAAGTCTCGACCAACTACCGTGACGTAGTGTTGAGTCCCAAGGGGTGCTGCTAATGAAGCTGCGAGGCTAGCTAGAGCATCAGCCTCCAGATTTTGTAAACGAGGTACATGTTCGATGAAGAACTTGGTGAAGGTTGAAATGATGTTCAATGCAACTTCACGGTAAGGGATCAGATCTTCATGGCGAACTTCGTATTGCCCTCTGATCTGGTTTACGACGAGTTTTGAGTCGCCGTAGGCTTCCAGATGATTCACCCCCAGTTGTTGTGCCAGCTGGAGTCCCATGATGAGCGCATTGTACTCGGCAACATTGTTGGAGCACGGCTTCAAAAGGGAGTAGGCACGCTAGATGACCAGTTGATCGGGGGAGACTAAGACTACCCCCACTCCTGCGACGATTTGGCCTTTGGGGCCTGTTCTTGAAGGGCCATCAAAAAACATCCGCCAGACGGAGCTTTCTTCAGTGACGTTTGATTCTTGGACCTCATCCGGGATGTCTTCATAGAGTCTTGAGGACTCTGGGATGGGGTATGCAGCTAAAAAGTCGGCTAGAGCCTGACCCTTGACGACTTTTTGTGGAACGAACATCATGTTGTATGGTGTTAGCAGGATCGCCCACATAGCTAGCCGGGAGTTCAATGACCCTGGCTTCGTCATGAGAACTCTGAGAGGATTGACTCGGGAGATGACATGAATTGTCTGGCCCGAGACATAATGGCGAGTCTTTTGGATGGCAAATACCAACGCCAAGCACTCCTTTTCAACGGGGTTGTACCGGTGTTCGGCCTCGATCAGTGTTCTACTGAGGTAGTAGATAGCTTGCTCATAGCCTGTATCGCTGTTCTCAACCAGCAGAGCGCCGAGGGAATGATCCATGGCACGGACGTAGAGGAGAAATGGTTTGCTGGCGACGGGTGCTACCATGACTGGAGGGCTCGTCAAGTAAACCTTGATGTCATCGAAAGCTTTTTGGCATTCCTCTGTCCAGAAGTAAGAGACTCCCTTCTTCATGAGCTGAGTAAAGGGTTGACATTTTCCGGAAAGGTTTGCTATAAACCTCCGGATGTATGCAAGACGCCCCTACAGGCCTCGAAGTTCTCGGAGGTTCTTCGGAGGGTCCATGTCAAGGATGGCTTTGGTCTTCTCGGGATCGACATGAATGCCTTTTATCGTGATAATGAAGTCCAAGAACTTTCCGCTAGAAACCCCTAGGAAGGATTTAGCGGGGTTCATCTTGAGTTGATGCGCTCGCATGAGATCGAAGACTGTCTTCAGGTCTTATAGGTGATCACCTTTGAGACGGCTCTTGACTGCGATGTCATCAATATAGCATTCGACTGTTTTGCAAAGATGCTGACGGAAGATGGTGCTTATAGCTCGTTGGTATGTGGCACCAGCGTTCTTCAAGCCGAAAGGCATCACTGTGTAGCAGAAAATACCCTTTAGAGTCCTGAATGACATGTGTTTTGCGTCATCGGGGAACATCTTGATCTGGTTGTAGCCCGAATACCCGTCCATGAAAGATATGTGTTCGAAGCCACATGTGTTGTCGATCATCACGTCGGTGATTGGAAGCGGGAACTCGTCCTTCGGGCAAGCGGAGTTGAGATCCCTGAAGTCGATGCAGACTCGTATCTTTCCATTCTTCTTGGTGACAAGGACAACGTTGGCCACCCAATCCGGGTGTTGTTCTTCACGGATGAAGCCGCTGGTCAAAAGTTTGTCCACCTCATGATCGATGGCGTTCATGATGTCAGGACGAAAGCGTCGCTGTTGTTGTTTGATAGGTTTGGCATCAGGTAAGATGTTAAGCCTATGCATCATGATCTGGGGATCAAGTCCTGACATATCTTCGTAGTTCCAGGCGAAGACATCGATATACTCTTTTGCAAGCTGGATTAAAGATTCCCGGTCTTCTTCTCTTAGGCTTTTGCTGATGAAGATGGGTTTGAAAGAAGATCCATCCCCAAGGTCGATCTGCTCGACTTCGTCTTCGGTTGGGGGTTCGCGTAATTCAAAACGAGACTCCCACTGTTCTCCCAGGCATTGAGCCCAGGATTCCTCTTCGAAGAATTCTGGCATTTGGTTTTCGCCTTCATCTTCTTGAAATTGTGCAGATGTCATATTGGCTGATAGCACTCTCTTGAAGACTGAGCCGATACTGGTATCGGAATCCCAAGTTGATGCTTCGGATGAGTGAGAATGTTCTCTTCTTCTGCCTCCGGACTCTCTGGAGTTGACGGTGGTGTGACATAGCCTACCCCCCGTCGAGTTCGATGATAGTAGTCCTGCAGCTTTCCTTTAGGTGTTGGAAGCCGGCGAGGAAGACGTCGACCCTTGCCGTAGTTTAGGCTTTTGTTGCTTTTTAGGTCATAACCCATCTTTTGGATGAGGTACTTTGCCTTGTCCGTGTACCGATAGACTTGTATTCTGCCGGTATCTGGTTCTGGCTCGAGTTGCGGGAGGTCTTGATGACGCTCAACTTTGTCGAAGATGATGGATTCTTCGTCTCGACTCCGCGACGGGTCTACAAAACAGACCCCTTGGGACAGGACTACTCGATTTACATGATGGACGGTCGTTATTTGTGTTTACAACGACCGTAGAGCGTTATCTAATGTATACATGGCATTCCAATATGAAAGACTAGAATAATTAAAAGACACTCTATTATTGATGAAACACGAGATTTTATCCCACGGGATTACATTATCCAGAGAGGGTGCATCTACATCATCAGAGATATATTCCCCTAGCTCTTTATCGTTGAGTACTGGGATTGGATCGGGAGAGTCGACCACAGCTTTGATCCTGGGGTCCGGAAGGACTACGTGGGCCTTCTCCGGCAGCTTGGATGAGACAGATGGTTGCGGCGGCTTGCCCTTAAGACGCACCTTCATAGGTGCCTCAACTGCGCCTTCGGTGATAGGTGCCTTCCCCTGTAGTTTTGCCATATGGGGAGCCGATGTTTGAGGCAGCTTTTCCTTGAGCCGTATCTTCAAGGGAGCTTCAGTAGGTGTTCTACCTGGAGCAGTTGGTGCTTTTCCAGGTAGCTTAATGCTCATGGGAGGCAACGTCTGAGGCGGCTTCCCTTTGAGTCGAATTTTTAGAGGAGCGACAGGAATCGTATCTGGCTCCATGTCGGGCTCTGCTGCCGTTTCTGCTTCATCGTCAGCATCATTGGCTTCCTCCTCGTCAGGTGATTTATATAAGTTGGAATCAGTAAAGTAGGCTTCAACCCCTTTGAAAGGGTCAATGTCCGCGAACTCCGTCCGGATGACGTCGTTGGTGGACACGTACTTCATACATTGGTGGAGTGTAGATGGCACCACCATGTATTCATGCAGCCATGGACGACCCAATAGGAGGTTGTAGTTGACGTCGGCGTCCACGACATAACAAGTCACCTCGGTTCTGAGGTTACCGATATGGCACTTTAGTCGTATCTTGCCCAGTGGCTCGCTTTTGCTAGCGTTGAAGCCACTGATTGTTGTGTTGGATGGCACCAGTCGGTACATTGGGATCCCCAGTGTTGAGAGCAGCGTCTTCAGAATGATGCTGAGGGAAGACTCCGGATCGATCTGAATCCGCTTCACCTTGACAGAACCGATATACCCTGTATAATACAGCGGCCTATTGTGTCGGTTGTGCTTGAGCAGCATGTCTTGTTAGGTGAAGGTTATATTGGAGATAACCTCATCCGCACAATAACAGTACGTATATGTAGTTGGGAGATCTTCAGGCTGCTTGACCTGACTGATGAAGGACTCAGCATCCTTCAGGGCTTCACAGAGAGCTTCGCGAGTGTCTTTGAAAAGACGAAGAAGCTCAAACAGAGATAGGAGTGCAGGAGTACTGGCAAGTTGTACCAGTATGTCGAAGTTATGGGGTTGGCTAGCCCCGAAGCATTCTCCTTTCACAGAGGCCTGTCGAAACAAACCTCTACATGCTTCTGTGTATTGGCTGCTGGGGGCTTAGATGGGTCCTCTTCCTGGGCAGCAGGGACGGTGCAAAGAGGCACCACCTCAACGGCAGCTTCGTCGGGTTGGGCGTTCTGTTGTGAACGCATCTGCACAGAAAGTGCCTCTTTCGCAGAGGAAGAGACCGTACGACAAGACTTGATCTTCCTGCCTTTGGATTTGGAGGCAGGGCATACCTCTGGTTGAGTAACCTCGGAGACAAGATCAGGGTGAACCCATAATATCTCTCCCCGAGATGTGGTGAGTGGGATGAGTCCACTCACGTTGTCACGAGTAGGTGGTAAGTTAACCACCTCCATTGTCACCTTAGGGATGGGGACGACACCATCTTGTGTTGTAGTCGACGGCAAGGTGCTGAACTGGAGTGACACCACGTTGGCCGAAACCGTCTTCTCCTCGTAGTCGACGAAGATAACATCCGCATTGATCATTCGCTGGATGTAGTTTTTGAGGACATAGCAGCCCTTGGTTAGGTGTCCGACAAACCGATGGTAGTGATAGTACCTCGGATTGTCCACTTTTCCAACCTCGTCGGGACGCTTCAGATCCGGCAACTTGATCTTGTCATCCTGTTTCAGTATCTCGAAGAGTTGCAAGGTGTCTTCATCGTTGAAAGAATACACCTCCTTTGGCCTTGGTGCAAGTGGAGGCTTCTGAGTAGGCGCTGATGCACCTTTTGAGGCATTGACAGTCAATGCCTGTTTCTCCTTCGTCTCTCGTCCGGGGTTGTTGGCTGCAGGCCGTTTCCCCTTGTCCTCAAAGGCAGGAAAACTAACTCCTAGAAGGCGAGCATTGGACGCCTTCTTTTCTGCTGCTTCAGCTTCGATGATCAAGGAACTCCAGTCGGGAGGAGGAGTAGAGTTGAGCCAGAGTTTGACTGCAGACAGCATGTTCATGCTGCAGGAGGAGAGGAGTACATGTTTTGGCATACCCGGGGGCAGTCTGAAGCAGGCCTGTCGGAAGCGTTCGATGAATACCCGGACTATTTCCTTCTCCTTCTGGCGTATCTCTATGAGGGATGCCATTGTCATGTCCTTCCTATCGTCGTAGAAACGATCGAGGAAAAGGCACGTCAAGTCGTCGAAGGAAGATATGGAATTGTCGGGGAGGCTGCAGTACCAGTCGTACGCCACTCCTTTCAGTGTCCTGACAAATATGCTGGTGAGTAGCGCGTCCTCCTTCGGAAGATGTCCCGTTTGGGACTGGAAGTACGTCAGAAAGCGATGCGGAGAGTCCTTCCCGTCATATGGCGTCAATGTTTGTGGTTTATATTTAGGAGGATAAACCACCTTGTTCCATTCGAGGGGATAAGGTTGGGGATGCCCATCTTTTGGCGCTCCTCTTGTCTATTCTTGGACTCAAAGTGCTCGCGCAAGTCCCTGATCATCTCGACCACGTCTTCCATGGAACTGGGAGTCAGAGAAGGTGGTAACACCTGGAGTTGAGCATTTGAGGGATCCGACGTCCGAGGGGCTTCGCGGCGATCTGTATCCAAGGATACCCGTTGAGGGGGTACACTTGACTCTCCATTGGCACCTGGGTCCGGACCGGTAGAAGGTGTCCTGGCCAAAGCTGACCGTATCTCAAACACTGCTTGAGTCAGTATTTGCATGGAGGCAGAGAGGGTTTTGAGTCCTCCCTCCAGGGTATCCATGTACTGGACGAGGTCCGCTGGTGGCGCATCCGACTCGGTGTCAGCCCCAGTCATGTAGACTGTCATGACATGGCTGGAGTCGGATGTTTCGATTGAGGCTTCACTTTCAGCCTCACTCTCCTGTAGAGGAGTTGTTGTTCCTGGGGCTTTGTCTTGGCTACCCCCAGCTATATTCCGGAGGACTTCTTCGTCTTCAAAACTCGAATCCGCAGGGGCTAGACTACCCTCAGCTATGTTTTGGAGGACACCCTCATCTTCGGGAGAAGTATCCGTAAGGGCCTGATTACCCCCAGTCTTGTCTTGAAGGACTTCTTCATCTTCGAGATGCAGATCCACAGGGGCTAGACGCCCCCAGCTACGTCGGGGAGGCTGGCTTCACCTCGGGGATGAAGATCCTCCACAGCTGTGCTTTGGAGGACACCCTCGTTTTCGGAAGGAGGATCAACAAGGGCTTGACTACCCCCAGTTTCCTCTAAGATCTTGTTCCTTCCCCGAGTGCCTTCGAACACTCCGGAGGACGAGACGGTTGTCTTGGTTTTCCTCGGCTGGCTCTTGGACGAGGAATTGTCAGTCGCCTTTCGAACTAACGAGGAGTTAAAGATTACATTGCATGAAGCAACCTTTAGTTCTGGCTCCTCTTTTGTTGATACCTTCTTCCCGAGGATACGTCAGAGGGGTGTCGATGATTGCAGCCGCTGGAACACCGACTGTCTTGGTGGGACTGCTGCCTTACAACAGCAGTTGATGGTGACTATGGCACAAGTGTGCCCTGGGAGGGGCACATCGTGCTTGTCAGTCGACTCTCCTGATCGGTGTTTGTGAGTGATCACATTACGCAGATTGTTGGAGGAGAGTGTCACCTTTGTACCCCCTTCAGGCGCATGGCAAGGCCAAGCGCCGGGGTGGTCAAGTGAATGCTGTGCCCCCTGATCCAACACCAAACAGGCGCTCATATCAGTAGTGGGGGAACAACATTTAAAGTGACTTGAACGAACCGCAGACGCATAACCAGAGGAGGCGCGGGAGTTCAAGACCACTGGGTTTGCCTCGCTCGACTTGGTTGCGAACGCAACAGATGCGCCCAAGTGAGATAAGAACTTTGAAGGTCGGCTCGTTTCTGGCGCAGAAGCACCTGAGTCGACCTTATACAGCTTACCATCAGCAGTGCACATGATTGTGAGCGCATGCTTCTGGTTTGCTACTGGCATAGCACGTTTGGGGCGCATGGCCCGTGCTGCCTTGGACTTCTTTGTACTAGCCCGCTGGGGCGCATAGTACTCAGAATCTAAATTCTCCTTGCCAGTACAACGAGTGAGTCTGTCAAAGACAGAGACCTTCTGTGGCGCATCGGAGGTGATGCGTGGGGCATTAGCTGCGCCCCTGTTCCGTCGACTCATCTTCCTCGCCTGAGAGAGAGATGGCTGGAGAATGTGGTCAGCCGCACGTTTCCCCGAGAGATGCACTGCACCGGTAGGCGCATCTTGGTTGCTGAGGACATCAGCAGGAAGGGAAGGTTGGATCGGCACATCCCCTTCGGTGGTGGTGCCAGAGGCGTCGACCTTGTGCACCCAGATTTGGCGAGTCTTCTTCGGCTTCGGCAGCCGCTTCGAAGGACTCGCACTGCCTTCAGAGTTGAACTCCTCATACGCCTGTTGATTGAGGCGTACGACCAGCGTCTTGTGGGAGGAGCCCACCTTCACGTCGTCGGATTGCGACACAGCTTTCTCGGTAGAGGAGAAAGAGGTCCCCAGCAGAGTCGCCAGCTTGTTTGCCATTAAATCTTTTGATGAAAATTTCAATACAAACAGAACAGTGTTACAATGTAGGACTTAGACATAGTCCTAGGAGTACACTTTTGTTTATCTGGGTCCCTTGTGCCGATGGAGCGAGTGGTAATACGTTGACTCCGTTGACGATCTGACGACGGTTATCGGTTCTCTGAAGGTCTGAGTTGCTCTGGGTGCTGGAGCTTGCGGAGAGGAAGAAGACGTTGAGTGTCTGTATCTGCCTCGGTGGTTGTGCGATGTCTCTGTCTGTCTATGTATGTTCGTCTGGAAGAAGGAGATGATCCCTTTATTTATAGTCTGCAGGCTGGCCGCTCATGCGCACATATGTAGAATGCGCCTGGACGCGGGGACGCCACGTGGTGATTATTGATGGAGGCGCATGGACGATGCGTCTTGATTGAGGAGTTAAATTCTTCATGCTACTATTGTGGGCTGGCACGTAGCAGGGGGGAGAATCTTTATGTTGCTGAGATCTTGGGTGAATCGAGTCAAAGGACACGTGTCGTAGGCCCATGGCTCGGAGATCTCGAATTTGACGGGGAATGATCTGGTAGGATGCACCTGGGATTGGGCGCATGAGGAGACTTTGGCTCGTAAATTTTGGGAGTCACGAACCATTCGGGGCACATGGCTTTTGAGGCACATGCGAGGCTTCAGTAGTGACTTTACTTCTGTCTTTAGGGATCAGAGAAAAGTCTGAGGCGTATGGCTTTTGAGGCGCATGTAGAGCTTCGGGCGCATGGCTGCGGAGGCGCATGCGAGATGGTTGGACGGCCACGTGGTTGTAACCGTCGGAGGGAAGTAATGATGATGCTGACGTTGGCGATGTTTCGTTTTCTGAAAAAGCTGCTGTTCAGTCCTCGAGAGACGTGCTGCCAACTCTGTCAGACTTTAGCATTTAATGTTTTTGACAGGTGATGGTCGGTTGAGTGGGCGCATCGATCGACGTTCCACTAGACGCATGGAGCCGTATGGGGGCGCATGCTTGTGAAGCACTTGGTGTTGAGGCGCGACTGTGTGATGCGCGGTCTGGTCGGCGCATCCGCTCTGCTTGACACGTCTTTATTGGTACGACTGTTACGTTCTTCGAGTGCTTTAAATAGCCGTTTTTGACTTGGCTGAATTCAAAGCGTCAGGTTCAACCATTTAATACAAATTCATTACACGGGATTCGGAGAGCCAGCCACTTGGCGCATGGGTTTGATTTGTCCGGCCTATAAATAGTGGCATAGCGAGAGTTTGCTTCTCGTTCTCTCACGTCCTTCTGAAATGAACTTATTTAGTCGAGTGCATTCTGTCGATAAGATGCTCCCGAAGGTGAAGATGCGACACATTGTCCTCATTGATGCACTTGAAGGTGACTTTTACATCCAAAAGTCGGAGTCGAGGGCTTCTGAGGCAGGCGTAAGGTGCCTGTTGCATCCAAAGATCGGGATGCTCGAGCCTCGTCTCCGTTATACGGGAAGAGCCGCAGATCAGAATTGCGGTACTGCGGCTTTGGGGGCTCTTTTTTCTGTCAGAGTAGGTGTTGCCCATTCTGGTTGTGTTGAAAGCTGCTCCTTTAGCCGCGGTTTCGATTACGATCTTCCTTGGTCTTTGGAGGCTCTTTCGAAGCCTCCCCTGGCCACAGGTTGACTTGTGGTGTTTTTCTCTTCCTCGGTTTGGGGAGCTCTTCCTCCAGCTAGAGGGTTGATTGTCACCCTCGTTATGCTCAATAAATGCTTTATTAGTCGAAGCATTAGATGGCGCATGAGCCTGGCTGGAAGGGTGGCACATAACTGAGCTGCTGAAGGGATGCACATAACTGAGGATGCACATAACTGAGCTGCTGAAAGGATGCGCCCGGCTGAGAGCACATGGTGGGATGCGCCTGACTGAGAGCGCATGGTGAGATGCGCCTGTTCAAGAGCGCATGATGACTGCTGCGCCTGGCTGTAGACTTAGGGTCTTTTCTTTTTGTAGAAGTTCTCCTTTGTACAGCCCTTTTTAAGACATGTAATAGACTTTTATATGAAATAAAAATCTTCTTTTAATGTCTATATTCTTGTTTTGCTGTGTCAAGTACTTTGTCTGAGCTCCCTGGCGCATGTAGTGTTTGGCACATAGGATTTCTGGTCGTAAATTTCCATGCTTCTACAACCATGTATGTAATAGTAGACTCCCTTACTTTGTGCTTTTAACAAATTATGTTACATATCTGAAGAGGGAAAATTTTACCTTTATATCTGTCACATCCTGATCCCACAGGATCGTTCGTTCTTGCATTAATCGCTGCGGAACCGTTCGTCCTTACTAGGGTGTGATGCCATGCAAGCCAATATTGTGCTTGCACAAGGCCAAGACCTATACAATAACAAGATAGACAAGGTAGGCAATAGCGTAGAGGAACTTCATACATAAATTGAAACAACAACGGACGATATAGCAGAAAATAGAATTGAACACAATGGTAACAGAAACATCTCTCTTTATTACTATCTTTTAAAAGAATTACAAAGCTCTCATTGTCTCTCGGACACATGCCATACTTGGCTTACAAACCCTCATGAACTATACTTAATTACAATGATCCCGTTCCATACATTACATCCCTTTATATGCAAAACCAACTCTTGCAACAAATGACCGTCTCTTGGACAAAAAACACATCTCTTTACATCTCTTCTGATTTTTGGCTCCTGAGGATGAGGCTCGGGCTATCACTTCAGATCATTCATTTCGTCCACCTTGCACCTGCAGGCAAGCTGGTGGTGGGTCAGTACATTAAGGTACTGGTAATATGAACAAAGGATTCATCGTCTGAAATGATCACTAGTTTATTTAGTGAGAAATATTTCTTGTGATATGATCTTGCTATATTTACCTACGTTCATTTCATACAGTACAGAGCATATTACTTCTTTTGAAAACTATTTCGAAAACCAATATTTCATATCTTCCAATTCATAGCCAACTACCTGGTCAATTCCATGTATAAGACAGTTCTATAAATCTTGATGTGCGTAGCGTATTTCATGAGTTATATATTTATTATTGTTTTACATGATATAACATTTCTGTGCAATAAATTATTCTCTAATAACAAATCATGATTAGAAACTTAAGCAACACATATATCACCTCTTTAGTGATTCTTACCATAGCCGACAGTTCATCACTGCATATGAAAGGATTAGAAATAAAGATGATATAACCAATATTGTTCCCTGTTCGTCTCTGCATTGTTAGACTGTTAACAAAAATCATTATCGACACATGCAAAATTGATTGCCAGCTGTGACTCAAGGATCAACTCTGCATAATACACGCGCATACGAGCAATTGTGACTCTCCGGTTCAGCTCTACACTAATACACACACATACTAGCAGCTGTGGCTCAGGGTTCAACTCTTTACCAATCAAACCTATCTATATATTGGTCCATGGGTCATTCCTCATGATTAACCATTGTGACTCTTTGGTCCTGCTTGACGCTAATGGACACAGATAACAATACCCCATATACATGAGGTCTCATTTACCCCAGGGTGCCTTAATCTCTTCTAGGCTGAGTGGTTCCCAGTGTCCCAGAAATCCACCCGAAAGACGATTTACCGTGTACACAAGTTGTCCGAGACCAATGCATGAATGCAAATTTTATATCTATCAAAGAAACCAAAGCTATTTACAGATGAATCAGGTTTAACAGATTGACCAGATGTCCTAGAAAAACGATACATTTATTTCGTGTCCTTCTTCTTTTCGAATCATAGAGCCAATAACTCCTATCTTTTCTTATCTTATCAAGCATATGATGCAAGTAAACTGGTACTCATTCTTATTATTCAGAAACATAGCAACAGATTTGATTAATTAAGCTTGGAACTTACTCTTTGATAACATATGATACAGGCATGAGAGCAATCTCTTTTCTTATCTTATTAACATGGTACGGTTCCTTTTTATTTGGATTAGCATAGCAATGGTTCGTTTATTATGAAACATTCTTTCAAAATACAGGTTCATTATTAGGCGTAAAAGAATTAGAAAATGAGTCTCCCTCCACTCACCTAGATCAATTGTCTTCTGTTACAGAGCCACTAATTCGATTTCTCTATTCATCTAGTGCCTTCACGAAGCGGGGCACTGCAAAATCCACTTCACGCACATAGACATTGTATGTGCATGGAACTGTTTGTAAGGTTTTTGCTTTCTTGCCTACTTCATATGCATAGGAATTCCCATGTATAGATCATTTGTGAAAGACTTTGATGACATACCCACTTTATGTGCATTGCCAGGCTCTGCGTATGGGTCTGGTTGTGCACCATGAATGGCGCATGCTTACTGTCCGCTTATAATATCCAGTCTGTAAAATTTGCTATTAGATGTGCGCACTAATTTGAGTGGCACATGTTCTTGAGCACACATGGTTCGAGCTATTCTAGACTTCTTTGACTTAGCACGCTGCGGTGCATAATAAATAGAGTCTATACTTCATTCCTGACTCCAGAGCTTGAGTGCATAAGATCATCAGGATAAGAAATTCTATTGAAGACATAACCCTTTTCTATACGCATACGCCGATGCTTATTGCTAGAGCTTGGTTCAACTTCAAAGAGTGAGGCACGCATAGCCTCATCTGCGCATGCAATAGAGTTGCACTTCATGCACATGAGTTGGGAATCAACACTATTTTTCCTGGAGTTGTTCTTTTTTCTGTGCACCTCGTTAAGCATGCATAGGTTGAGAAAAGCGCTTGGCACTTAGGTTTCCAACGTCGTTGTGTTTTTCTCTGTTGGAACCAAAGTGCTCATCACTCTTCTTCCCGCGAATAGAACGCGGCTTCTTGGCCTGCTTACTGGCAAACCCAACACTTGTGTCCATTGCAGATTGGACGGAATGAACAACATGAGCTTGGTCTGCATGTGCAGACATAGAGTCATGTATATCCCGAGCCTTCACTGGGTTATATGCGTCAATAGCCTTCACTGGGCTATACGTAGCCAAAGCCTCCCCTTCGTCATCGGCAACTTTTGGGTAGGGGTAGGTAATGCGAGCTTTGGGAAGCCAAATCCTGTGAGACTTCTTGGGCTTTCTTGTGCGTGAATGGGACTTGAGATAACCCCAAGAGCATCTTCTCGAAATCTTGTTGATCGAATTGTACGACCAACATCTTTTATGATGTGCCAATCTTTGGGACGTCAGATTATGCTACTACCTTTTCGTTGGTGGAAAATGTTGTCCACAGCGGAGTTGCCATTTTTTGTTTCAACACAAAATGTTATACTATACTTTTGTATTAATTGATCACTTACAAAAGAATCCTAAGATTCTAAGTACAAGCAAAGAATAGAAATATGGAGAGTATGAGCGATAAAGATTAAGTCTGCAATCGACTTCTTAATTTACTCCATTGATGACCTGATGCAAAGATTGGAGATAACTTGCTAACTCTGGATCACTAGCAGATTTGACAGCAAGTAGGCATGATATGAATAGCGTTCGATCCCCTGGGAATCACATGTCCCACCTATTTATAGCCATTCATACTGTAACGGCTATGCATGCATAAGAAATAAAAATATATTATTTTCTATTTTTATGCACATGGAATTGCCTGTGCAAAGGACTTCTATAAATCATGGGTCTGAACGTGCATGCATGTCACAGTCGACTTGCTACGTGGCTTCTATAAATCATGGGTCTGAATGTGCATGCATGTCACGATCGACTTGCCATGTGCATGCATGTCTCAAACTCTAAGATGTACACCGTAACATACGCAGTTAGTGCGTATAATATTCTTAAATTCATAACTGTCAGTCGCACATAGACAAGGAGAGAGAAATTCAAGGATTACACATGCATATGCATCCTTATGCACCCTTCGTCGAACAAACGATCATGCATAGTTCTACGTGGCCTTACTTTGCTGCAAATATTGTGGTTACATTGATGTAAGCACTAACATTTCTATGTAATCGTCGTTTGCACATATTATGAAGGGGCTCAGCATTTAACGCACTGCTCTGGTGAGTTGTCAGTATGTGCATGGCTTTGAGCACATAGCAAGCATCTAAATAGAGTTTTCAAAGTCCATAGTCTTTGGCATTTAGCGCGCATAGAATCGTCTTCACTGAACCAGACCATTGAAGAGTAGTTTCTACGCATGGCAATCATGCGCATGGAGTTAGAAACTTTCATGCTTCTACGTAGGGACAACCACTAAACATGTTGATAAAATGTCTAGTATCAATGTTACCTGTATCATTTCAATCTTGAATTCGTATAGTAGAAAGATACCATTTTTAGTTTCCGTTACCCAAGTTATCCACGTATTGAGAGTGATCACTAAATACACATGAGCACATAGTCACAGATACTTGTTACGATTTATATATCATCTTGTTATTAGTTACAGTCACATGTCATCTTGTTGTATATTTATGTCATTTTGTTACTAGTTTCAGCTACTTATCATCTTGTCATATCTAATTACTTGATCTATAATTACCATGATAGTATGCTATATGACATATATATATAACAATTATATCTAATGTAGCTTGTACTTGTATTTTCTCAAATCCTACATTAACAACTTAGGTGGCTTTACCCGATTTTGATGCTTCGTGATTGAAATCGAAGTTCATGATTCTGTACTTCCTTTTGATAGTCTAGAATGTACAATTTTTACTCATATGCTTTTAGTCTTTCTTTTCCATAGATTATGATATAGCCTACATGATAGATAGTTTGTGGATGTCATAATATTTCTTTTGTGACTTATAGACCTAGACAACATACTACTGCTGATATTGCGACGTAGTCTAGGCTTGGCCAAGTACTTGTATCCTAAAAGGAGAAGGCGGGTTGTGACAAATAGGGAGAAAAGGACCGTGAGACTACAACAAACATTACTGAATGGGCGTATGCATTATGCATCACTAAATGAGCATATCTTAGATGGCATCATTGTAGTGATTGATGTTCAGAGCCAGGAAAAGCTCACAGATCTGATCACCAAGGATCTCGAGCACTAGCTGTTTGCCATGGAAAAGTTTAGAACTGAACTTTTGTATAAACAAACGAAAGAAGTACAATAGGTTGACCCTTAATAGGATCTTCTTAGGTATAATTTTTATGGGAACTTGTGACGATGGTGATTGAATACTGCTTCCTTTACTTCGTTGATGATCTGACGACGATTTGGCTATCTGAAGTCTGCTCTTATTCTCAGCATGTTTGCCTTTGTGGGTAATGCACTGTGTGTTTGAACTGAAGGAATGATCCTTCTATTTATAGCTGATTTGTAGAATGATCTACTCATGCACATAGGATGCCACGTGCATGTTCTGTTGGGCGCAGGGGTGCTGCACGCGTGATGGTAGGGCCGAATCTGTTGCAACTGTACTGTTGGACTGCGGATGAGCCGACACGTGGCAGTTATTGAGATTTGCTTATTGCTAAGATCTTGGATGGTTGGCACTCATTCATGAGCATGACTGCGCGTGTATATTGCCTAAAGATCTCGGTTTGTTGGAATAAAGGAGGACTCTACGCCATGAAAAGTCTAGGTTGAACTTATTTTGGCGTATGAGATCCTCTGCTATGGAAACAAGATGACTTATGGGCGTAGGGATGACCCTATGCCAGAACTTGTCTTGGTGAAATGCTTTGGCGTGGGAGAGAATCCACATGGCACTGTACAACTTTCTCAAAAAACTATTATCATTAGGCTGATGTAAGCTGTCAGCTCAGTCTTCAAAGTGTTTTTGGCTTCTAGTGGCATAGATTAGTGCTACACCTATGCTAACTGTTCACCGTATCTTCGATTCTTGTGCTGCCGTCATAGAAGTGTGCTTCTACTCTGTCCGAAATGTTTATCTTTGGGACTCGAACTCGTCGTCAGAATGCATTAAATGCTTCTTGGTTGAAGGGAAATCGAAGTATAGCTACTTTAGAGAGCATAGCCATTCGAGTGGTATAACATACTTCGACGGCATATCCATCTTAGGGTGTAGTTGCCTTGAGAGCATAGCCATTTTAGGGCGTAGCTGCCTGGAGAGCGTAGCCGTTTTAGGGCGTAGTAGCCTTTAACTCATTGAATTTGGTTAATTTGTTTTAAAGTATAGCCGCTGTATGAGGTACGAGACTCGAAATGCTGACTTAGAATGATATCGAAGTAGCAAGTTCATTGCCGTAAATGTGAGATTCATCACATTAATTTAGGGAGCGACAAGTTCATTGGCATTAATGTGAGGTTCATCACGTTAATCTCGGGGCTCTTTGACTGACTGCCACTTGGCGTTAGCGTAGGGTTATGTTGCTGCCTATAAATAGATGATTTCGAGAATGAATGACTTTGCTCGTTCCTCCTTCACACTCCTTCTTCATGTTTGACCCCATCTTAGTCTTGGAAACTTTTTTAAAAGTGTCGTAGACATAAATTTAACGACACTATCAAACAGTCGTCTAATATTAAATAATAAAAGATGATACATTTAAAATGTCCCACTCAAATTAATTGCACTACAAGAAATTGTATTTTTAGCAACAAATTTTTGCGACATAGGGTCTT
Organism: Iris pallida; assembly: GCA_029216955.1. NCBI lineage: Eukaryota > Viridiplantae > Streptophyta > Magnoliopsida > Asparagales > Iridaceae > Iris > Iris pallida. Next base: position 6,590,417 of record JANAVB010037819.1, on the reverse strand, counting down.
TTATCTATCCAAAGCTAAACTTTGACATGTATTGGCGACATGGGTTCTAGTATGTCGCGGAAGACAAAAATCTCCTGTATTTTGCGACATGAACATATCGCAAAATAACACAATATATTTGTCGACATGTGTCTGTGTTGTAAAATGTATTTCTAATTTTTTTTTGAATAATAATATTAAAATAATAATACAAAACCCTCTAAAACCCGAAATAGATTTGGGTTCTCTCTCTCAATACTCACAAACACTTATTTTTTCTTTCCCTCACAAAATTTCCCCCTCTGTTAAACCCCATGTACTCTCTCTCTCGCCTCCTCTTATCCTTCTTCTCTGCAATCAAAGTCGTCGTCGTGGGTCTTTGCGGCCTTCCCGTACGTGCCATTGTCGACAACGATAGACGCCTTCCCGTATGGGCCGTCACCATGGGTCTGCGTCACAGCCATCACCGCCGGACACTCCTCCTGCTGCGTCCTTCCGTACGTTTTTCTCTCCATCTCCTTGTCCTCCGTTGTCGCCGGTATAATTTAACTATAATCCCTTCCTTGTCCTTTCAATTCCCAATTTGTACGACTGGTTCTTGCTGCTTCTAAACCCTAAAATTTTACGGATAACCCTCATTTCTTCTGATTCCGATATTTCGTTCTGAATTTCAGTTGGCAATACGTAAACCCTAATTTATAATTTTTGGTTAGAATTTTGATTGGTTGTCTCTAAATATTTGTTTTTTGGGTTGCACTCTCAGATGCATGCTCCATTTGTAAAGTACCCAAAATGATTGGGGGATATTTGTATCATGTTCAGTTTCCATAAGTTTCCTTTCGCTCTGATTATTATTGGTTCTTAGAGAAAATACTAGAGGTTTGATATGGACAAGGGGGTCATCGCTGCAGATAGCCGGATTTGGCACAGCTGGGTCACCGTCCACCCTTGTAGGGAAGACATGATATGGTAGAAAGGAAGAGGAGGAGGAAGAAGGGAATGGAGTAAGGAATTCGGAGGACTGGTGGAGCCGTGGAGGAAACGAGCACTATGGTACTTGTAGCGAAAAGGGGGGGAAGGGCAGCTGCAATAAGAGGGTTCTCGATGGTTTCTTCTTTAAAAAGTTATTTTAGTTACCTATGTTGCACAAATACTGACACAAATCCGGATAAGGACATGATACATATACATGAAACAGACATTTTTCATTATCATGTTTCCTTGGAATCAATGTTGATAAATTGATGCATGTTAGTTAGAAATATTTTCATTCGTATAAGTTATGAAAAATGGGCCTACCAACCTTCCAACCAACCATTTAGGTTTTATCACATGATCATCTCATGCTTATAGCATCCATGTCTGGGAATATGTTACAAACATTGACGGTTGATGTCACAGCTCGATAGCTGGTTATAAAAAATATTAAATTCTTTTATGGAAAATTTTGGTTATTCTAATGTGTATATCATTCTTATGTAAATAATGGATTATCTCAAAGCTTTATCAAGCTAATTCTTTGACATTGTTCACTTATACTCGATTGGTTTCACATCTAAATGGAGCCTTTTTGAGCAATCTATGCGTTCAATTGGAATGTCGTACTTGACGACCTTAAACTTATGATGGCACAGTTGCTTGGTACTTGCCAAGAAAAATATGTCACGCTCCACTTCCAAATATATGGGATTAGGGCATAACCTGGCCAGCTGATACAACCTAGAGTGAGCTGCCCAATTTAATTGACTTGCTTAGTCATACTACGCTGTAAAAGTAACTAGCCAACACGGCCAAGCATCTAAATCTCATCCACAGAAATAACAAAGGAAAGTACTGAAATAAAAGCATAATAGTCTGAATATCCAAAAACAATTGAAAGGAAATACAAGTCTGGTGGAAACAATCCTACAGTACATCGACTGGCTTGGTACCTCTCACAATGTCACGAGGAGAGATCATGTGGGTGCATCATGACTTAGTGCCCGAAGTTACCCAGGCGGTGTCATCTCTAGACAACAAGAAGAAGGGCAGGAAGTCCAGATCCTGCCATACAATTTCAGCCGAAGCTGAGGAGGCGGCAGCTGTTGTTACCCGGTCTAGGGCACAAGTCCAGCCCACTCTGGGTAGTTCAGTCTAGGACCGTCAGCCGGCAACGCTGCCCGCCATTGATGTTCCGGGGCCATCTCAGTCTCCATCGGCAGACAGGGCCAAGCCGAAAGAAACTCGCTTCGACAGGCCGCTCCGTAAAGATGCACCTCAAGGGCTAGAGAGACCTTACAACTTTGACATATTAGCACAATTGGCTAATACGCCGACAAAGTTGTCGTTATACGAGCTCCTAAGGCTCTCCAAAGATCTTCGTGTCGCATTGAGCGAAGCGCTCCAAAATGCTGATGCTTACTTAGCCCAGGTTAAACCTACAGGGGAAGACTCGTTGACAGATCTCCAGGGCAGCAACTGTGCGGATGTAATACCAACATCGTATTCACCCCATAGGATATGTTGATCAATACTAACTTGCATGATCGCTCCTTGTACTACACTGGATACATAGGCGACATCAAGGTTGATCGGATGCACATCGATTCTGGCTCGTCGATAAGCATCATCCCGAAAAGATTACTTCAAGTCCTTGGCGTCCCTATGCACCGGCTAGCGGCGACCAACACTGCCATCAATTTCAACTCGGAAAGGAGCTATCCCTTAGGAAAGATCCGATTGAAATGTTAGATCGGCGACCTATGGACAGAGGTTACCTGCTACGTCATAGATGCAGATACGTCATACAATATCCTCCTAGGGCGTCCGTAGATACATGACTACATGATCGTGCCATCCACACTCCACCAGTGCTTCAAGTATGTCAGTAAGCACGACATTGTGAAGACTGAATTCGCCGACTCGGTCCCTTCAAAGGGGTTAAGTCTTATTACTCTTCGGAGACCTGTCTATACAAAGAGTCCAAGAAGCACATAATTGACGAACTAGAGGTCATCACAGGGCTAGAGGAACCCTTGAGAATTCATCTCCAGGCCCGTAAACCGGGCAAAGCCGTACCCCTTGTCGCAACTTTACATAAAGAGGTGCCTGGCTCTCCTGCCCCAGCTGCACAGTCGGAACCGATGGTCATCCGACTCCCAGGGTCCAGCTAAGAGCCAAAGTCCTCCATAAGGCCGATGGTAATCCGATTGCCAAAATCCAAGCAAAGACGACCGAAAGATGCGAAGCCCTCTGGGGAGCCGATGGTGATCCGATTGCCAAGATCCAGTCAAAAGCAATCGAAAGACGCGAAGTCTTCTGCCGAGCCGATGGTTATCCATCTTCCTAAGACGAGCCATCAATCAAGTGTAGATCCGAGACCCTCCGACAAGGCAATACCACAAGCTGAACCCTTGGTGGTCAAGTTGCCCAAGACAACGTCCCAACCTCTGGTCACGTAGGGGGTAGCTGAAGAGGAGGCAGAACTCGCGAAGTATCTTATTGCAAAGGTGGGTAGTCCCTCTTCTGATGATGTAATCCCTGTGGACAAAATTCCTTATTTTATCAATAAGAGGCTGCCATTGAACTATCCTAATTGTAATAAACTCAATCTGATGTATACTGTGGGACAGGGTCGGGACATTATCCTGCACACACAGGTGACAACCGTCCATACCGCAAACAGACTTACTCCCATTAGAGGTGCCTACTTTCTAGTCCCAGGCGGAAGAGAAGGGGATCACACGATCATCTTCGGTCGAAAAGAATGTCCTCAACCTTTCATGCCACAAGAGTTTGATCTCGAACCCGATATTGAAAGATTACAGCTCTACCTGTATAGTCCTCAAGCCAAGTACTTCATGAAAAAGTAGGGGTACGACATGGAGGCTATCCCAGTCTGAATTACGGCAACGGTCGACGATAGCCTCTACAGCTGTCAACCTCGTCTGGGATACCTCGGAATTATTACGGCAAGTCCAAATGCGGCCTCGGTTATGTTACAACAGCAACAACGCCCGAGAGCTCCGAAGAGGAATGCGAGTGCCATTCTCACTCCTCCGAATCACCTGCATACGATTTCGATAACAGCATTGGAGATATATTCAGGCAGACATTATCTGTCAACATGGCATCCGCTGACATTGAAGAAGAAGATGAAGATCTACTCGAACCTCTTGAATTGGAGCCATGGGTCCAACAACTGGACGTACAATGGGAGAAGTGCTTTGAACAACGTGACCCTCCCACTGAAGATGAGGTCATACAAGTTAACCTCGGTGATGAATCCTCTCCAAAGCCAATCTTCGTCAGTAAAAGCCTGGCGGACGGCAAGCGGGAATCGTTGTTGCAACTCGTCAGAGAGTACATCGATGTTTTCGCCTGGAGCTATGAAGACATGCCAGCGCTAAACCCCGAGATTGTACTTCATAAGCTCAATATTCATCCAGACGCAAAACCAGTCAAACAACAGCAACGACGGTTCCATCCAGACATCGTGAACTCCATTGAAACGAAAGTAAATAAGCTTATAGCTAGTGGTTTCATCCGCGACGAGCAACACCCAGACTGGATAGCTAATATAGTACCAGTTGTCAAGAAGAATGGAAAGATCTGAATCTGCATCGACTTTCGTAATTTGAATACGGCATGTCTTAAGGATGAATTCTCTCTTCCCATTACCGACATAATGATCGATAATACGTATGGCTTCGAGCGCATGTCCTTTATGGATGGCTTTTTAGGATATAATCAAATCAAAATATCTCCTAACGATGAGAAGCATACGTCATTCCGAACACCGATCGGTGTGTACTGTTACATAGTCATGCCCTTCGGCCTGAAGAATGCCGGTACTACATATCAACGAGCTATGAGCGTCATCTTCAGCGATCACTTGCACAAGATGGTGGAGTGTTACGTTGACGACATCTTCGTCAAAAGCCGCTCCAAGGATGATCACTTACACGATTTGAGAACAGTGTTCGACCTTATGCGAGCTCACAATCTGAAAATGAATTCCACCAAGTCCTTCCTGGGTGTGTCCAGCGGAAAGTTCTTGGGATTTGTCATTACTTCCCGGGGCATTCATATAGACCCCGATAAGGCAAAGGCAATCCTGGAGATAAGTCCACCGAGGAACCTCCGTGAACTCCGCGGTCTTCAGGAAAGACTAGCCTACGTCAAGAGGTTCATATCTAACCTCTCAGGACGATGTCAACCCTTCACACAACTCATAAAAAAGGTGTCTCTTTCATATGAAATGAAGAATGTCAATGCGCCTTTGATGACATTAAGGAATACCTGTCGAATTCGTCGATTCTGGTAGCCCCAGTTACCGAAAAACCTTTCCTGCTCTATGTAGGAGCGATGGAACACTCACTCGGTGCCTTGCCAGCACAGAATAATGATGTGGGACATGAACAAGTCATCTATTATCTCAGTCAAATGATGGTGGGGCCGAAGCATAGGTACACCGTCGTGGAGAAGGAATGCCTTGCCTTGGTGTTCGCCATCCAGAAAATACGACACTATGTGTCAGGGCAGACCATCCATGTTGTCTCGCGAGTTAATCCCCTCAGGGTTCTCATGACCAAGCCAGGCGCACTTAGTTCTCGTTTAGCCACATGGGCGATACTGTTATCCTCCTACGATGTGGTCGTCGTTCCGCAGAAGGCTATCAAAGGTCAAGTCTTGGCCGACTTTCAAGCAGCCCATCCAGGCTCAGAAATAGCCATAATCTATGAAGAAATCCCAGGTGATGTCGTTGACTCAAACATGACTTCACATGATGATGTTTGGCGAATGTTCTTCGACGGTGCTTCAAGAACAGGGCCACAAGGTGATATCATTGTTGGAATCGGGGTAGTATTAATTTCTTCCTCTGGGTTGGTAGTCAATCGGGCATATTCTCTCACAGAACCTTGTTCAAACAATGTAGCCGATTATAACGCTTTGGTCATTGGACTCCGACTCGCAAAAGAGGTAGGGGTCAAATACCTAGAAGCGTATGGCGACTCACAGCTGATTGTTAATCAAATCCGAGGCTCGTACGAGGTTCAGAATGCGGACCTAATTCCCTATCATCAGACAATAATTGCCATCATAGCAACCATGGAGAACCATGGAGGGGTTCTTTATAGAACATGTTCCTAGGCTTCAGAATATTGAAGCCGATGCCCTAGCAGGCCTTGCCGTTTCTTTGGCGATTCCAAATTATGATCATCATCTAGTCGACGTGATAGGCCATGAATTGGTCTGTCCCAAAAATAACATACAACTGGATATGAGTTACTCCACCCCGATGACTAATGATGTGCAAGACTGGAGACTCCCGTTCATCGACTTTACAGCCTATGGATCCTACCTGAGAATATGAAAGAAGCGACTTCAATCAGAAGACGTTCTCTCAGATTCTTTTTTGACACCGAAACAAAATATTATATCGACGATCTTACGACGGACTACTGTTAAGATGTCTGTCAAACGCAGAAGCCAAAGAAGCCTTACGCGAGGCTCACGATGGCATTTACGGGGATCACCAACCGGGCCCAAAGTTGTAAGATCGTCTCCGTCGGATGGGTTACTACTGGCCTACAATGGTAGCAGACGCAGTCGACTATGCAAAGAAGTGTAAGGATTGTCAGATCCACACAGATTTCATACATCTGCCATCCGAATTCTTGCACCCAATGGTGGCCTCTTAGCCATTTGAAGCATGGAGAATGGACATCATTGGCCCAATCACCCCATCATCATCCAAAGGGCACCGGTTTATACTTGCAATCATCGATTACTTCTCCAAGTGGACTGAAGCTATTCCGCTAGCAGAGGTAAAGACATCAAACGTGATCAATTTCATAAAATATTACATCATTTACCATTTTAGATTGCCACAGAGGATCATTCATGACAATGGTCTGCAGTTCGTAAGCCATGCCTTCTATCGATTCAGTGACAAGAATCAGATTCAGAATGTGGCTTCAACGGCTTATAACCTATCGGCTAATGGTCTGGCTGAAGCCTTTAACAAGACCATAATCAAGCTTCTCAAGAAGTTTGTGTCTTCAAACAAGCACGGCTGGAATAAAAAGCTGGGCGAATGCTTATGGGCGTACCGCACTACGAGTCCGACGGCTACGGGAAATATACCATTCTCTCCGGTATACGGGAGCGAGGCAGTTCTCCCATTGGAGACTCAGATCCCCTCGCTTCGTGTGGCTCTTACTTACCAGTTGACATCGGACGATAACTACCACCGACGGCTACAAGAATTGGAAGCTTTATACGATAAGCGCTTGCATGCTCAACAAAGCATCGAGCTCTATCAAGCACGCATCTCTCGGGCCTTCAATAAGAAAGTCAGGCAGAGGACATTCCAAATAGTTGATCTCGTCTTGGCCATTCGCAGACCGATGGTCATGACTCACAAAACCGTCGGCAAATTCCTGCCCAAACGGGAGGGTCCATTCATCATCGAGACCGTATTCTCCAACGGCACATACCGACTCGCGAAGCAGAATGGAGACTTGCTCATGATGCCCATAAACGACAAATTCCTGAAGAAATACTATATTTAAGGATATGCTAGTACTTTCTCAGACCACCAAATCTTCCAGATCATCGAGTTATGTACACCAAGTACCTCTGAACTCACGCTCTATTTTTCACATCGCATCTCCCTAAGTGGAGAGTCATGTATGCTGATACCTCTGAACTCCCACTATAATGCTTTATCCCACAGGAGTCTGCCCAGCGTGCCATTATCTCTGAGCAAACTTTCTGATCCTGATTATTGTGTATCACGTCCATATTACCTCTGATACCGATAATCTCCCGACTTAACACCTATACCCAACACGGGATAAAAGATATGGTGTTAAGACCATAAAACCTATCACGTCCATATTATCTCTGTTGGGTTTTGTCTTGAAATCTATTACTCGCATCACCAGTGCGCAGAAGAGTAATAGGTCCACCAAAGATTATTCCTGATTATCGTGTGTCACTTCCATATTACCTTTGATATCGATAGTCTTCTGACTTAACACCTGTACCCAACCCGGGATAAAATACATGGTGTTAAGACCACAAAACCTATCACGTCCATATTACCTCTATTGGGTTTTGTTTCAAATCTAATACCCGCACCACCAGTGCGCAGAAGAGTAATAGGTCCACCAAAAAATTTCTTGATTATCGTGTATCACGTCCATATTACCTCTGATACCGATAGTCTCCCGACTTAACACCTGGGATAAAAGACATGGTGTTAAGACCACAAAACCTATCACGTCCATATTACGTCTGTTGGGTTTTGTCTCAAAATCTATTACTCGCACAACCAGTACGCAGAAGAGTAATAGGTCCACCAAAGATTATACCTGATTATCGTGTGTCACGTCTATATTACCTCTGATACCGATAGTCTTCCGACTTAATACCTTTACCCAACCCGGAATAAAAGACATGGTGTTAAGACCACAAAATCAATCACGTCCATATTACCTCTGTTGGATTTTATTTCAAATCTATTACCTGCACCACCAGTGCGCAAAAGGGTAATAGGTCCACAGAAATTATCATAATCTATTACTCGCACCATCGATGCACAAAAAGAGTAGTAGGTCCATAAAATATCATTCAAATCTATTTGCTCACATTTTCAGATGCACAAAAGGGCAATAGGTCCACAAAAGGTCCCCCAGTCGGATATCCTTTATCTAACACAAATGCAGTATTAGGCCCTCTAGTACAAGCACCACAAATACCACAAACAAAAAATAGAATAAATGTATTTAGTTTATTCAAAAATTAGTTACATTCACAGGACTACATCTCATGAGCAAACCAAAAAGGATTACATTGATGTCCAAAAGAAGCAAAACACAAACTACAACTAAAGACAGACAGAGAACACCAAGATAAAATACAGACATTTATGGGAACCAACGGATCCTAGGGGTGTTGAGGCATATACCATTCCCTTAACCATTTCGCATACGAAGGATCTATTTGATTAAGTTCCTCGGCGTGGGCAGGAGGGTCATAACTCCCGATGCTACTACCTCCAGACTTGGGCTTCTCCTTTATGGCAGCTTCAATCTTGGGAGTAATGCCCTCCCTGATGGACGCCAGCTGTTCTTTTACTTTAATTTTTGTTGTCACCTCCTTCTTAACAAACGGTGACTCTTGTTTGGTGAGAGGAGGCGACATCTCTTCCTTCACAATGGTCTCAGCCTTCGGCATGGATGCTGCAAAAATCAAAGAAAGAAAGTAAATAGGCTCCTTTTCAGCTATGCGTCCTAACCAAACAGAACCTATACGGCTTAGTTATGAAGGATACGCATGCAGCTTAAAAACATGAGACACATACGGCTCAGTCTTAAAGCACTTAAGTGGTTCTGTTATGTAGTGCTCATGCGGCTAAACCATGCGGTACTTATGCGGATCAGTTATATGATGTACATGTGGCTCGGTCATGAGGCATTCATATAGTTCAGCCATGTAACGCTCATGCGGCTTAGGTATGAGGCATCCAGGAGGGTAAGTAATGCTTATGCGGCTCACCCCATGTGGCCCCATCATACAGAATACATGCGGTCCAAAGCGATGGGGCACGCATCGATGATGCCTAAACATAGAGGCAATATATGTGTCATGACCCGCACCCAGTATAAAGGCCCGAGAAGTAGGTACGTCCAGCCTACGCCGCAGTGTCGGCAGTAGAACGCTGTTCTAGGTCACAATCACAACTATCACAAAATGATATACTCTTCAAACGAAGGATAATCACAAGAAGATACAATCTTAATCACAAAACTAGAGGTAGATAATCAGCACGATAATTTGGATATGAAATCCACAAGCGAAATACAACAAAATGAAAAGACTCAGTGTTATCAACACCATAAATAATATTTCGATACAATCTTAAATATCTCATAAAGCTAGATAATAAAAAGTTTAGACTAAGCTAATGACAAGTCCTCGGCGACTACTGGATCCTGCTGAGGGTCCAGGTCACCTGTGACAACTAGGACTACTCCATAGTAAGTATCGCATCAATCCTCACCATCTGTAATATTTTCAACGGTCCAGTCAGGACAGGAACGAATACATCTCTCACACAGATCATAACATGAAAGAAAATATGAAACAAGCTATAAAATAATATACATGAACTGCTGTAAAGAAATAGTAGTGAGACTGTAAAAAGAACATGATATAGTGGAAATAGATATACATTATATAGATAAGAAAACTGAATAACTACGTGATTTAGAGCACATGTTTGGTTATGCAAACATGCTTAGGTTATAGATGACTTAAATCTAGTTTGGAGTTATATATGAAAATGGTGTAGATCACATAACCAAATAAATACTTCCCCTGCCCCAATCAGTACACAAGGATCTGTCCAAGTTGTGTTATTGCACATAAAAGTAGTGTGTCACATGGATAGCTAGTCCACATGCATACTGGATTATACATGAAGGCTCACATGATCATGAGTGTACATGAATGTCACATGAGTATACATGAATAAATACGAATACAATGAGTAGACAATGCACATGATAAAGTACATGAGCAAAACATACCCGATGTATCCGAGAGGATAACATCGCAAGAAGAGATCCATATAGTACTAATCCATGATAATATCGTAACAGCTGTAGGAACGAAATAGTAAAGCGTAATACTCTAGAGGGGGGGTGAATAGAGTTGGCAGCGGAATGATGCTAATTAAAAATGTTAGGAGCACAATCACAGAATATTAATCACAACTGAAATAAAGTAAAGACAGAGTTAAGAGAGCAAACGCAAAGACAGCGATGTATACTGGTATCCCTCTGTTGAGGACTAATCCAGTCGGTAGAACTCTTGCTACCAGTTGAATCCACTATTGGAAAAACTGCAAGTTTTCTTACGAAGTCCTTGCAAGTTCTACAACGCGAGCTTTGATACGAAGAACTCGTCCAACTTCAAATGTGAAGAGGTATTCTTCAATCAAACCTTCTGATTACAATCTCTCAGAAACTTCTAGACCGTACCGCACTGGCAAATTGACTAGAGGATTGTAACTGGCTTGGGATCTAAAATTGAAAGCTCTAGAAAACTCTTTGGAAGACTGAAAGCTTTAGATAGAGAGAAGATTGAAAGTGAATGAGTGAGTTGAAATGATCGAAATCCTTATCTATTTATAGGAGTTCCAAAGGCAGACTTCTGACAGAATTCGGGCAGAATTCGGACAGAACTCTATGAGCAAATCTCGGTCAAATCTGCAACTGCAGGAGGACCAAGTTCCAAGGATTCAAAATCACAACGGCCACTAACCGAACTCTGATCGAACTCTGGCCGAACTCGGTCCGAGTTCTGTCAGGGTTAAGTCAGGGTTTAGTTAGGGTTTTGAAAAAGCTTTTGGTGATCTTTGAAAACCTTTTTGAAAACCTTTTTGTAAACCTTTTTGAGAGGTCATTTTAAAAATATTTTGAACTCATTTGAGGGTAGCCTATTTGCCAGTACGACTCGGTGTACAACATATTCCTAGACTCAAATAAAATGAAAAAATATATTGCATAAGGAATTACAGACTCGAGTAGGCAAACAGATCTTCGGTCTTGAATTCAATGGATAGCCAATCTTGATCATGTCCAAGAATCTGAGATGTCCCGTATATCCAGACAGAGTTTGATCAATGATTAAAATCAGGTTGACCATATGACCAATGGACCAACAATCTCTCCCATTTTGATAATTGACAAACTATGAATGATATAACATTAAGCTTGTTCAAAAATATCAAAAAGTAGACGTAGAATTGTTCATATCCTGTATTCTCAAAAAAAATGTTAGATCTTTAATTTTCTCCCCCTTTGTCACTTAGCAAAATAATTGCAAATGATAAAGCTCCCCCGCAATCAAATACATAAGTAACAAATAGTGAGAAAACTAATAAAAATAAGGCATAATACTAGAAAAATATCGCAGGCATGTAATTTCACAGACAGTTAGAAAGAATGAAGCAACATAGAGAGATAGTGCTAGCATAAACTGAAACTGAAACATAGTGATGGAATAAACTGGAATGCCATAAACTGAGGCAAAATAAAACATGTCCATGCAAATAAATAAGTACTGAAGCAAACTACAAAGTGCTGATAATAATCAAAAAGTACTGATAAAAACTTGGAATGTCGGAGCATTTCCAAGTGTACAATAAAATATCACTCAAAATCAGATAGTCACATCTCCTCCTCATCATCATCAGCAGCTCGACCAGTATGTCCTGAAGGACCAGCTCCAGAGGTACCAGCGCCAGAAGGATGTGGAGGGACGCCAGCATAGAATTCACCAACATAATCACGATGTGGAGCACGGTCAGGACGGTACCAATCATAGGCGTTATCGGGCTGGAAGTAGGCATGAACAGCCTCATCCTCATAGTGGTAACCAGAGAAAGCTGGATCTCTAGGGATGGCACCGGCTGAATGACCAGTCTGGGCGAAACGAAGATCAGCTAAGGAGTTTGCAAGCGCCTGATAGCGGGAGACGTCGCGGAACTCACGCTCGCGAGCCATGTCCGTCATCGAGACGTGCAAAGCAGATAAATGCTGATGTATGCCCTCAAATGTCATGGCATACTGATGAGGTGGTGGAGGAGGTGCAGTAGGAGGAGCAGTAGGTGGAGCTGTAGCAGTCATGCTACGACGAGATAACTGAAAAAACTTGGGCTCAGGGTCCTGAGTACAAGTCGACAGATCGATATCGAAGCGCTGAAAGATACGTGGAAGAATCATCGCGTAAGAGAGATTTCTATCTCTTGTACGACAATGACCCATCATCTGAATCATGGTCTTAGGGACAGAAAAAGAAATCTCCTTAAGAATGTGGTACATGGCGGACAGCTCAAGAGAAGTCACATCATCCTTGAAAGTGGATTTTGGAAGGATAGTGGAATAGATGATGCGATGCAATTCATAGTTAAACAAGTTCAGGTTGTTAGCCTTGAACTTTCCAGAGCGTACTCTATCAGGTGCACAGAGTTCCGCTTTGAAACTTGCGAGTGTCGTGCCTTCGGGGAAATCAAATTCAGTAATATCGACTAGCGGTTCACCTTCGTTAGGGATACCAAGGATCTCCGCTAAGAGGTTATCATCGAAATTGATATCAATACCTCCAACACAAGTGCTTACATCAAAAGTGTCTAATATGAGATTGCAATAAAATAATCTAATAGCATTAGTTGCTATAGGGAAGCATATTTGAACAAAAAGATGTAGCCCAAATGCCTCAAAGAAAAGGCGGTGGTCAGGAAATACAGTCCATTTGACGGGAGCACCTGTGTATATGGATCTCATGGAGAAGTCTCCATACCACAGTAGGGCTTGGTCTAGGGTTTGGAAGAAAAACTCGTCGAACGCACCGTCGCTCGTTTGGACTGGCGAGAAGAGGGAATCCGTATACGGATGTGAAGATGACCCTTCCTCACTAGGAGTCGTCTTCTTCCTCTTAGATGGATTAAATTTGGGTGCCATTTATGCAAATTGAAATAAAAATGCACTAATTAAAAAGTGGAGAAAGATGGAGTTATACCTCCCGAGATCAAAGTATGTCGAAGAGGACGATGATCTCCGCACGATTCCAAATTTTGGAAAGATTTCACCACTTGGATTGGAAGGAGTGGGGTGGTGAAGAACTAGGATTTTGGTGCTCGGTTCGGCTGCTGCTGCTGTTTGAAAGAAATTTGGAAGCAATGCAGAAGAGGGGCTCTCGGGTTCTGGATATAGCCTGATACCCTCAACCGAACTCGGGCCGAATTCGGTCAGAGCTCTGGCCGAATTCGCCTAGGGTTCTATAAAGTTGATTATTGCCATTCTTTTTCATTGTCTCATTTCAAATATTTAATTCAAAGATTAGTTATTTTAGCCTTCAATTAACATAATTAATATTATTTTATGAATTAAATGTCGTTACACAGCGACTGTCTCAGATTAGCTGTAGGAGTACTGTCCCAGCTGGCAGAGGTTCACCGGAGAACTCTTAAGTACCGCTTCGCTTCAACCATAGTTGTGGTGACAGACAGACTCTTTATTGGCTTGTCTCTAACACAGTTTTTGCGTAATGATATATAATCATAAAATAAAATTAATTAATATTATTGACGTCCAAAATTCCTAATTCTCGACGTAAATAATTGAAACGATCTTCCGCTAGAGGTTTAGTGAAGATGTCAGCTAGTTGATTTTCAGTATCTATGTACACAAGGTTTATATCTCCATTTTGATGATGATCTCTAAGAAAGTGATATCGAATCTCGATATGTTTAGTACGAGAGTGACATACTGGATTTTTAGTCAAATTAATAGTGCTCGTGTTATCACAAAAAATGGGAATATGTGTGTAAAATAAATCATAGTCTTCTAGGGTTTGTTTCATCCATAAAATCTGAGCACAACAACGTCCTGCGGCGATGTACTCAGCCTCTGTTGTTGATAGGGCTATAGAATTTTGCTTTTTACTAAACCATGAGACTAAAGCCTTGCCTAAGAAATGACAAGTGCCACTGGTACTTTTTCTATCAACTTTGCATCCAGCAAAATCTGCATCCGAATAACCAATAAGGTCAAAGGACTTAGTTTTGGGATACCACAAGCCAATAGAAGAAGTGTCCTTAAGGTATCGAAAGATACGCTTAACTGCGGACAGATGTGATTCCTTTGGGTTAGCTTAAAAATGTGCACACAGGCAAACACTAAACATTATATCTGGACGACTAGCAGTTAAATAAAGTAAACTACCAATCATACCTCGATACTTACGTATGTCGACTGGCTTGCCTTGTTCATCTGAATCAAGCTTTGTTGAAGTTACCATTGGAGTGCCAATAGGTTTGACATTGTCCAGATCAAACTTCTTTAGCAGGTCTTTTGTATACTTGGCTTGATTTATGAACGTCCCATTATTAGTTTGTTTGATTTGCAGTCCGAGAAAGAATTTCAGCTCTTCCATCATGCTCATCTCAAACTTATTCTGCATACACTTAGAAAATTCTTGACACAGAGATTCATCAGTAGATCCAAATATAATATCATCAACATAGATTTGAATTAAAAGAAGTTTGCCATTAAAAGACTTAATAAACAGTGTAGTATCAACCTTGCCTTTTGAAAAACCGTTGTCAAGTAAAAAAGAGCTTAAACGATCATACCAAGCACGAGGTGCTTGTTTTAAACCGTATAAGGCTTTTTTCAACTTGAAAACATGATCTGGGTTTTTGAAATCCGTGAAACCTGGAGGTTGCGCTACAAAAACTTCTTCTTTTATAAATCCATTTAAAAATGCACTCTTGACATCCATTTGAAATAGTTTGAAATCATAAAAACATGCAAATGCACATAACATGCGAATGGATTCTAATCTCGCAACTGGGGTATAAGTCTCATCGTAGTCGATACCTTCTTCTTGATTGTATCCTTGAGCTATGAGTCGAGCCTTATTACGAGTCACTAAACCATTCTCATTAAGTTTATTTCGGAATACCCAACGGGTGCCAATGACCGGATGATCAATAGGCCTGGGAACAAGTTCCCAAACTTGATTCCGTTCAAATTGGTTTAATTCCTCTTGCATAGCATCTATCCAAAAACTATCACTACATGCTTCATCAATAGTTTTGGGTCCTAGCTGTTGTCACGACCCGCACCCACTGTGAGGGTACGAGTACGTAACAACGCCCAGCCTACGCCGCAGTGTCGGCGGTAGAACGCTGTTCTAAGTCTCTAACTAGCCATCAACTCATGCAGTATATAATGTACTCATCATGATCAACTCCGAACGGAGGACAAGTATAAGATAAGGTGTATCTCAATCACAGTCTAAGCACGATAAGATAACACAGAATTGTAACTAAGAATTTGAAGACAAAATAAATACTGAAATAATAACATCTGAATAATCTCAAACACATCTCAAGTCTCAACTCTATACAACAAGCCCTAAATGAAAAATAAATGCAAGTCTACTAGACTAAATCCCGATCACTCCTGAGTGTCGGGGCCATTGGTAGCTAAGCCATCTCCTCAGTAAAATGTAGGGCATGTATCCTCAGGACAATCATCTGTAAAATTTTCAACAGGTCCAGTCAGGACAGGAACGAGCACATCTCATCTAGAAAACCCAAGTAAATAACAGAGAACTATAGAGCAGTTATAGACAGTTGTATTGATGAAAATGGCAGTTTATATTCAGGTGATGGTAAGAAGACAGATAAAGTGCAAGGAAAGTAAATACTAAACAAGAGAAGAATCATAGCAATGAAGACTGTAAAAATAGAACTAGCTGAACCAGGGTAATATGATATAAAGTCCAGGCAATAATGTAGACCAGTGTAACTCCAATGTAAGTCCAGTACAGGATGAATCTCATACAAGATGAATCCAGCAAGGGACGATTCCAGTCATAGTGATCAATGATTCCAGGGTGAGTCCAGCTTATACTCTAGCAGTGTGTTTTAAAATACCGAGATCGACATGTAAACGGCTATGGGTAATCCGGCACATCACACACCTGGCCGGGTGTGAGATGGCTATCATTCCAGTAGATTCTAGTAGGGGTGATTCCAGTAATGGGGTATGTCTACATGTCTTACTCTAGTATTTCCCCTCCCAGCAAGTGAATCCAGAATTCCGACACAATGATTCAAGATGAGTCCAGCCAAGTACAATGATACCAGTAAATGATTCCGGGGTGATTCCAGTAAATGATTCCAGTAAATGAAGCCGGAAATGATGATACCAGTAATAGAGGCCAGAAACTAAATGTGTGTCGTATACATGAATCCAGAAATAACAGTACGTGTTTGTAACAGAGAATCACATACAGCTAACTAGAACTGAAATACAGTAATTGACAAATAAATGAGAGAACTATCAGAGAATGTACTCGCCTGATACTCTGAAAAGAGTAGTATAATGTCAGATGCCTGCACCAGAGTCACAATGTCCTAAACAGAGTAATATGGGTCATGATATGTAAAATATAAGAGAATTGAAAGCTACAATGCAAACTACATGATTTCTAGGCCAATCTAGGTCAAAGTCAACTCTAAGTCAACCCTGGTCAACTATCTAGGTCAACTAGGTCCAAGTCAAGCTTGGTCAATTCTAGGGTTACATTGGTCAACTTCCTAGCTAACTAAGTCAACAAGTCAAAATTGGTCATTCATCCTATATCAAGTCATACTTGCCTGAAATATCCTGACTTAGATAGCCTTAGCCAACCTTACCCTATACAAGTACATATATACATATATATATATAGGATATGCCCAATCTAGGTCATCAATTACCCTAGGCTAGATAACTCATCATCTACTACCCACCATATCCTCTTTCGTAGTCTATCTAGATAACCCTTTACTAACCTATATTTCCTAGCTAGTAGGGTTAAACACATGACTAAATATTCTAGGTAACCATATACTAAATAGGTACTAGCCTAAACTACTCTAGGCTACTAACTAACAATCGAACTAACATCTACTAACTAAACTAATCTTAGGATTACAAAAGTCTACCTATATTTAATAACCAAAATCATATAGCCTAACACCCAATCAAACACCACACACTCAAACCTACATGATATAAATTCCTATACCCCTACTTCCCTTACTCTCAAAACACTCAACCTAAGCTCTTGCATTACTTCAATGCATTTGAAACTAACAAGTCAGCCTAACACATGATGGCTAACCCTCACACAGGTTATCTAACCTTAAAACACATGTACATACCCATATCCTACTGTCAAACTAACCTGTCAAACTGACCTATTATCCTATGATACACAACTCCCATTACAAGGCCAGGGGAAATCCCCCTACTGCTAATGCAGCATAGCCAAGCACTGCTGCTGCATTGGAATGCTGCTACTGCTGTAAGCTTGGCCAAGGAAATCCAGCAAGGGAGCCAAGTCCCTGCTACTGCTTGCTGCTGCCAAATGCAAGCTCCTACTGCTAATGCTTCCACAAATTTCCCCCCCTAGCACACACCAATACACATATTATGTAATATCAACAGCCAAGACCAACCAAGACCTACCCAACTCAATAAATCACCTCAGAACTGAGATGACCCTCACACAAAACCAATCAATACACAAAATCATTTAAGGAAAACATTTTTCAGGAATCTAACAGTGAATCCATTACCTGAGTTATCTCAGGAATCATAAAACCCAAACCCAAATCAATACACAATCAGTTCATACACAAATTCAGGTTCTCAGGAACCTGAGACAATGATCAAAAGAGTGAAACAGTGAATCAGAAAATGGCAAGAAAACAAGTTGTGTGTAAAAGACAGTTAGAAAAGAAAGAAATCAGTTTGTTGTACCAAAACATTTAGGGAAAACCAAAAACCAATCATGAATCCTAAAACTCAGCTTGTAAACCATATCTCAGATATCTCATATCAAGATACAACAAATCCTAAATCAGTTTCAGATCAAAACAGTTCAGTTTTAGGAATCAAAACAAAGTGCAATAAAATGCAAGTGTGTGTGTGCTAGGTAGAGGGTGTGTGTGTATTGACAGTGATGTGTGTGTGGTGGCAATGTGTGTTTACAGGAATAACATGGCAATGTGCACTGTGTGGATGTTTAAGGTGGCAGTGAGTGAAACATAGAGTGATATAGGCATGAATGTGTGGCTTAGTGAAAAGGGCATTTCAAATGCAAATTCTCAGTTTTTCCTGTTTCAGTGTACATTGAACTAAAAATCGAATCCAAAATTGAACCCAATGCATCTCTTATGAATTCAGAGATGTAGACTTAATTCTCACATATGTACATACAATGTAGACATTAAATTATCACAATTAATATTTAATTGAATTCACCAAAACTCTGAGAATTGCACTGGACTGTACCAAATTCAGAACTTATTCAAAAGAAACCCAATTTCACATTCGAATACAATAAAACTTCAAATTAATGATTGATAAATGTGTGTGAACATGCTATGGTGTCATACAGGCTATGTCGTGTCCACAGAAATCGACACGACGTGTCCCAATGCTGAAAACCAATATCAGAGAAATAGCAGTGTCAGTAGGCCTCGTGCAGAGGTGCAACACGACCTAATGACTCGTGTGCCCACCCCCGAGCCTCGTGCTCCTGCCTACGGGTTCGCCCAACATAGGGGAACGTGTCCCACAGCCTGCAACTAATTCACACTGTGTCGTGTCCAATAAAACAGTGCGTATCAGCACGCGTTTTAACCCGCGTGTCGTGCAGTGCCAAATCGATGCGGATGGGATTTCTCCCAATCCGCTCGATAAAATGTCCTGAAATTTTATGTGCACTGTTTCAGTCACTAGGGGAATGTGTCCACAAAATTTCATGGCCTGAGTCGCCGTGTCGTGTCCACAGTGGCACCCGAGCAGCAGGGTACTGCACGGTGTCCTCGTGCACACGTTCGTGTCCAGTTTTGGACACGAAAACCAACTCAAATCGTGTTCAGACAAGTACAAACATGATCTACATATCAAGAGCTATTCAAATATATAATTTGTTTTGAAAAACAATAACATTCAATCCATTGAGGCATTCTATCGAACACCTACACAACACTACGACACGTGTCCGATACGGACACCAAACGGACACGAAAATCACCCAAATTTCAGGGACACCTAGGGGACTCCTAGATCTAGCCCTATATGCAAAGAAAACTGAAGTTTGAATCAATTTGGAGAGTTTTACCTATAGGTGCAAAAAGCATGAAAAAGCTCCAAATGGGGGATTCTTCCTCTTGGTGCCAAGTGCCCCAAATTGTCCCAAAGCTGGGATAAAACTCAGAAATCAGAAAATAGGAGAGTGTTAGGTTCTAATGCAAGAAACTAGGATCAAAAAGGAATCAAAATGGATTTATGGGGATTTTTGCAAGAGGGACAATACCTTTCCTTCTCCAATGTTGAAATGAATGAAAGAAGGAGGCAAGCCCTAGAGAATAAGTGTTTATATAGGGTGGGGATCCCTATGGCTGGTCATTTAGGGTTTGGTTAGGGTTAGGGCTTCTAGTTATGGGCCATGGGCCAAGTCATGATCAAAATAAATCATTTAGCCATAAGTCATTTCATGAAACTATGAACCATGACTTAAATCCACTAAACCAAGTCCCCTCATCTGGAAAACTGGATGTTACAATCCTACCCATCTTATAAAAATTTCGTCCTCGAAATTAAGATGATCGCACCTCTCCTAGGTCAAACCCCCAATCAATCAAAGTCGAAGCAATACAATCCTACTGGTCATGATTCCACAGTCTCGAGCAGGGTAGCTACACTATCTAGCAAACGCAAGCAATATCCTGGCAGGTACTAAAGGAAATCACACATGGAAGTGGGGAGGAAGAACAAGAAGGTCAAACCTGCTAATTCATCACCTGCAACGTCGGTCTCCTCGACCGCCATCGCAAAAGCTCCACCCCTCTGGTGCTGAGCTACAGGTGGCCTAGCTCCCTCAAAAGGAGGTGCAAAGGGACAGTCTACCGTCCTATATGGAACTTGGTAAGACAACAAGGAATTAATCATGACCTGGGTTGATCTATCAAGTACAGTGCCTTTTCTTCTGAAATATGTGAAAGGCTAAACAATAAAGAGTTCAAGGACGATGTTATTAAGTACAATACGTGGTTCATAGGCGATGGAAATAATTCAAAAGAGAATTGCCAAAGCTGTCGTGGATGAGACTCTAGGGCAAATTTAACTGTCTCCCTCCATGTAGAAAAATATATGAGAAGCGAACCAAAGTGCAATAGGTTGATCAGACCATCATGCACCGGTTCTGATTAGACAATATGTTAGTGGGTGCTAGCCCCCAATAAAATATGTCATGATCAAGCTCGAATAAGATAAGCTTGCAAAACTGGTGCTAAATTAGCAACATAGGATAGACAAAATATAAGTAAGGATAACGATGAAGAAAGTTAATAGTCTAAGATTCTTTAAACATCAAGGAGAGAGGGTGAATCAAAATAAGAGGAAAAGGATTTTCAAATCGAAGTTCATAATGAGATTCTCAAGGGTCATCCCAGGAATCTTCTCAAGTAGTCCTAACTGTGATTGAGTACCTCTCCGTTAAAGCCTATCTCTCAATCCTATCGCAGGCTCGCAGCAGTACAACTAAGTCGTCGTACTACCACGATATCGTACTAATGCGACTCTCGACCTGCATGGGCCACCACTAAAAACGTGTCACGACCCGCACCCACTGTGAGGGTACGAGTACGTAACAACGCCCAGCCTACGCCGCAGTGTCGGCGGTAGAACGCTGTTCTAAGTCTCTAACTAGCCATCAACTCATGCAGTATATAATGTACTCATCATGATCAACTCCGAACGGAGGACAAGTATAAGATAAGGTGTATCTCAATCACAGTCTAAGCACGATAAGATAACACAGAATTGTAACTAAGAATTTGAAGACAAAATAAATACTGAAATAATAACATCTGAATAATCTCAAACACATCTCAAGTCTCAACTCTATACAACAAGCCCTAAATGAAAAATAAATGCAAGTCTACTAGACTAAATCCCGATCACTCCTGAGTGTCGGGGCCATTGGTAGCTAAGCCATCTCCTCAGTAAAATGTAGGGCATGTATCCTCAGGACAATCATCTGTAAAATTTTCAACAGGTCCAGTCAGGACAGGAACGAGCACATCTCATCTAGAAAACCCAAGTAAATAACAGAGAACTATAGAGCAGTTATAGACAGTTGTATTGATGAAAATGGCAGTTTATATTCAGGTGATGGTAAGAAGACAGATAAAGTGCAAGGAAAGTAAATACTAAACAAGAGAAGAATTATAGCAATGAAGACTGTAAAAATAGAACTAGCTGAACCAGGGTAATATGATATAAAGTCCAGGCAATAATGTAGACCAGTGTAACTCCAATGTAAGTCCAGTACAGGATGAATCTCATACAAGATGAATCCAGCAAGGGACGATTCCAGTCATAGTGATCAATGATTCCAGGGTGAGTCCAGCTTATACTCTAGCAGTGTGTTTTAAAATACCGAGATCGACATGTAAACGGCTATGGGTAATCCGGCACATCACACACCTGGCCGGGTGTGAGATGGCTATCATTTCAGTAGATTCTAGTAGGGGTGATTCCAGTAATGGGGTATGTCTACATGTCTTACTCTAGTATTTCCCCTCCCAGCAAGTGAATCCAGAATTCCGACACAATGATTCAAGATGAGTCCAGCCAAGTACAATGATACCAGTAAATGATTCCGGGGTGATTCCAGTAAATGATTCCAGTAAATGAAGCCGGAAATGATGATACCAGTAATAGAGGCCAGAAACTAAATGTGTGTCGTATACATGAATCCAGAAATAACAGTACGTGTTTGTAACAGAGAATCACATACAGCTAACTAGAACTGAAATACAGTAATTGACAAATAAATGAGAGAACTATCAGAGAATGTACTCGCCTGATACTCTGAAAAGAGTAGTATAATGTCAGATGCCTGCACCAGAGTCACAATGTCCTAAACAGAGTAATATGGGTCATGATATGTAAAATATAAGAGAATTGAAAGCTACAATGCAAACTACATGATTTCTAGGCCAATCTAGGTCAAAGTCAACTCTAAGTCAACCCTGGTCAACTATCTAGGTCAACTAGGTCCAAGTCAAGCTTGGTCAATTCTAGGGTTACATTGGTCAACTTCCTAGCTAACTAAGTCAACAAGTCAAAATTGGTCATTCATCCTATATCAAGTCATACTTGCCTGAAATATCCTGACTTAGATAGCCTTAGCCAACCTTACCCTATACAAGTACATATATACATATATATATATATAGGATATGCCCAATCTAGGTCATCAATTACCCTAGGCTAGATAACTCATCATCTACTACCCACCATATCCTCTTTCGTAGTCTATCTAGATAACCCTTTACTAACCTATATTTCCTAGCTAGTAGGGTTAAACACATGACTAAATATTCTAGGTAACCATATACTAAATAGGTACTAGCCTAAACTACTCTAGGCTACTAACTAACAATCGAACTAACATCTACTAACTAAACTAATCTTAGGATTACAAAAGTCTACCTATATTTAATAACCAAAATCATATAGCCTAACACCCAATCAAACACCACACACTCAAACCTACATGATATAAATTCCTATACCCCTACTTCCCTTACTCTCAAAACACTCAACCTAAGCTCTTGCATTACTTCAATGCATTTGAAACTAACAAGTCAGCCTAACACATGATGGCTAACCCTCACACAGGTTATCTAACCTTAAAACACATGTACATACCCATATCCTACTGTCAAACTAACCTGTCAAACTGACCTATTATCCTATGATACACAACTCCCATTACAAGGCCAGGGGAAATCCCCCTACTGCTAATGCAGCATAGCCAAGCACTGCTGCTGCATTGGAATGCTGCTACTGCTGTAAGCTTGGCCAAGGAAATCCAGCAAGGGAGCCAAGTCCCTGCTACTGCTTGCTGCTGCCAAATGCAAGCTCCTACTGCTAATGCTTCCACAAATTTCCCCCCCTAGCACACACCAATACACATATTATGTAATATCAACAGCCAAGACCAACCAAGACCTACCCAACTCAATAAATCACCTCAGAACTGAGATGACCCTCACACAAAACCAATCAATACACAAAATCATTTAAGGAAAACATTTTTCAGGAATCTAACAGTGAATCCATTACCTGAGTTATCTCAGGAATCATAAAACCCAAACCCAAATCAATACACAATCAGTTTATACACAAATTTAGGTTCTCAGGAACCTGAGACAATGATCAAAAGAGTGAAACAGTGAATCAGAAAATGGCAAGAAAACAAGTTGTGTGTAAAAGACAGTTAGGAAAGAAAGAAATCAGTTTGTTGTACCAAAACATTTAGGGAAAACCAAAAACCAATCATGAATCCTAAAACTCAGCTTGTAAACCATATCTCAGATATCTCATATCAAGATACAACAAATCCTAAATCAGTTTCAGATCAAAACAGTTCAGTTTTAGGAATCAAAACAAAGTGCAATAAAATGCAAGTGTGTGTGTGCTAGGTAGAGGGTGTGTGTGTATTGACAGTGATGTGTGTGTGGTGGCAATGTGTGTTTACAGGAATAACATGGCAATGTGCACTGTGTGGATGTTTAAGGTGGCAGTGAGTGAAACATAGAGTGATATAGGCATGAATGTGTGGCTTAGTGAAAAGGGCATTTCAAATGCAAATTCTCAGTTTTTCCTGTTTCAGTGTACATTGAACTAAAAATCGAATCCAAAATTGAACCCAATGCATCTCTTATGAATTCAGAGATGTAGACTTAATTCTCACATATGTACATACAATGTAGACATTAAATTATCACAATTAATATTTAATTGAATTCACCAAAACTCTGAGAATTGTACTGGACTGTACCAAATTCAGAACTTATTCAAAAGAAACCCAATTTCACATTCGAATACAATAAAACTTCAAATTAATGATTGATAAATGTGTGTGAACATGCTATGGTGTCATACAGGCTATGTCGTGTCCACAGAAATCGACACGACGTGTCCCAATGCTGAAAACCAATATCAGAGAAATAGCAGTGTCAGTAGGCCTCGTGCAGAGGTGCAACACGACCTAATGACTCGTGTGCCCACCCCCGAGCCTCGTGCTCCTGCCTACGGGTTCGCCCAACATAGGGGAACGTGTCCCACAGCCTGCAACTAATTCACACTGTGTCGTGTCCAATAAAACAGTGCGTATCAGCACGCATTTTAACCCGCGTGTCGTGCAGTGCCAAATCGATGCGGATGGGATTTCTCCCAATCCGCTCGATAAAATGTCCTGAAATTTTATGTGCACTGTTTCAGTCACTAGGGGAATGTGTCCACAAAATTTCATGGCCTGAGTCGCCGTGTCGTGTCCACAGTGGCACCCGAGCAGCAGGGCACTGCACGGTGTCCTCGTGCACACGTTCGTGTCCAGTTTTGGACACGAAAACCAACTCAAATCGTGTTCAGACAAGTACAAACATGATCTACATATCAAGAGCTATTCAAATATATAATTTGTTTTGAAAAACAATAACATTCAATCCATTGAGGCATTCTATCGAACACCTACACAACACTACGACACGTGTCCGATACGGACACCAAACGGACACGAAAATCACCCAAATTTCAGGGACACCTAGGGGACTCCTAGATCTAGCCCTATATGCAAAGAAAACTGAAGTTTGAATCAATTTGGAGAGTTTTACCTATAGGTGCAAAAAGCATGAAAAAGCTCCAAATGGGGGATTCTTCCTCTTGGTGCCAAGTGCCCCAAATTGTCCCAAAGCTGGGATAAAACTCAGAAATCAGAAAATAGGAGAGTGTTAGGTTCTAATGCAAGAAACTAGGATCAAAAAGGAATCAAAATGGATTTATGGGGATTTTTGCAAGAGGGACAATACCTTTCCTTCTCCAATGTTGAAATGAATGAAAGAAGGAGGCAAGCCCTAGAGAATAAGTGTTTATATAGGGTGGGGATCCCTATGGCTGGTCATTTAGGGTTTGGTTAGGGTTAGGGCTTCTAGTTATGGGCCATGGGCCAAGTCATGATCAAAATAAATTATTTAGCCATAAGTCATTTCATGAAACTATGAACCATGACTTAAATCCACTAAACCAAGTCCCCTCATCTGGAAAACTGGATGTTACAGCTGTGAAATAAATGCAACACTAGAAACAATATCTCTACTGGATGTACGAGTACTTACTCCTTTGGTAATATCACCAATTACCAAATCTTTTGGATGATCAGCTGTAAATTTCAACCTTTTCGGTAGATTCTGAAGGTAGCTGGTTCCTGGATATTCTCTAGGAGGTTCAGCTAGTACAGAGCTTGGTTGAGAATCAGCTGGAGTTGTGCTTGGTACAGATGTATCTTCGTCATTGTCATCGATAGTCATTTGATTCAATTCATCAAAAGTGACATTGATTGACTCTTCGATGATCATGGTACGTTTGTTGAAGACTCTGTATCCTTTGCTCTTGGCCGCATAACCTAAAAATATACCTTCATCGGCCTTTTCATCAAATTTTCCCAAATTGTTTTTTGTATTAAGAATAAAACATTTACAGCCAAATATTCTAAAGTATGAAACAGATGGAATTCTATCAAACCATAACTCAAATGGAGTCTTCTTCGATTTGGGTCGAATTAGAACTCTATTGAGAACAAAGTAAGCTGTATTGACAGCTTCAGCCTATAAATATTTGGGTAGACTAAACTGGTTTAACATCACTCTGGCCATTTCGGTTAGAGTTCTGTCCTTACGTTCCACAACTCCATTTTGTTGTGGAGTCCTAGGGCAGGAGAACTCGTGTATAAAATCGTGTGTGTCACAAAATTGCTCAAAATCAGCATTCTCGAATTTGCCTCCATGATCGCTTCTTATACGAGTGATCATGTAACCTTTTTTATTTTGTACTTTCTTGAAAAATGCGACAAATTCGGATAATACATCATTCTTGCGTGTCAAGAAATATACCCATGTATATCTAGAGAAATCATCTATAATTACGAAAGCATAAAGTTTACCTCCGAGGCTAGCAACTCTGCTAGGACCAAATAAGTCAATATGAAGCAATTGTAGAGGTCTAGTAGTACATACTGCGTTTACTGATTTGAATGTGGATCTGGTAGCTTTGTTCCTTTCACATTGACTGCATACCGAATCCTTCTTGAATGTAATGTCCGGTAAACTGCGTACTAGCTTCTTTGTGGATAATCTTGATATTGTATCCATATTAGCGTGACCGAGTCTCATATGCCACAGATGACTCTCATCACTCTTGGCCATTAAGCATCTACCTGAAATGTTAGTTTCTTCTAACAAATAGAAAACATATATATTGTCTTTCCTGATACCTTCAAAGATAGTACTACCAGTTGAGCTATCAACTATAGTACATTTGTCTTTGCCAAAGTTGATTCCATAACCATGATCAGCTAGGTGACTTATGCTGAGTAGGTTATGTTTCAACTCGGTAACCAGACAGACATCCTTAATCACAGGATAGGGAGACTTACCAACATTACCGATACCAATAATATATCCTTTCAAATTATTACCGAAGGAGACATAGCCTTCCTTCTTTTTCTTCGACAGTGTTGCAAATAGGGTAGCGTCACCGGTCATATGCCGTGAGCAACCGCTGTCGAGGATCCATTTGCTTTTAGCATGTGAAGGATGTTCCACCTACAAAATAGTTTGCAAATAAAACCTTTGGTACCCATTTCTTGTAGGGTCCTGAATTGTTAGCTTTAGGTATCCAAGCATAAACATTTAAATCAACAAGCTTTCTCATTCTACATGCAGATGATATATGACCAATGAGGCCACAATAATGATATTGTGCATGTCGAGTGTTGAAAGCTGAGTGGTGTGCATGGTTGGTAGGTTTAGGTTTTCTAGTATAGAAGAAAGCATACCTATAATCTTGTTTGGGCTTAACCTTTTGGGGTAAAGGTTTTATAGGGTTAGGTCTGACAGTGTTTGGCTTGGGAATGTTTCGATTTTTCGGTAAGTGACACGTGTTAGGGAAGGAAGCAGCAGGCTCAGGCTGTTTTCTTAACCTAATTTTCAATCTTTTGGAAGTGTCATACAACTTAGAATAATCAGAAGTAAGTGATTCCATTCTGATTTGTGCACATCGAAGACTTTTCTTCTCTATAGAAAGTTCTTCCTTGAGTTGGTCAATAATTTTGTCTTTCTCTTCAGATGACTTGGTAGTCTCGTGTAATAAGAGCTTTATTGAAGAAAGCTCACCAGACTCACTAACATTATTTCTAACCTCAGCTAGTAGGTCGGTAAGTCTACCTATTTTACCTTTGTACTCTTTGAGTACCTTCTTAGCGGTCTGATACTTACTACGCAGTTTCCTGTAATCAGTCATCAGGTCACTGAAGGCATCTCCTAATTGCTCAAAGGTGAAGTCATCATAAGTATCAACTACAGGTTCAGTAGGTACCTGATCGGATGCCATAAAGCATACGTTTGCAGCATCTTCTGATTGTTCGTCTTCTGAGTCGCTGGCTTTACTTTCATGCCATATGCTGGTGTTGGCATATTTCCGTGATGTTGATCTCTTCAAGTTCCCTTTTTCATACCTGTTGCTCTTCTTGCTTGATGATGAGTTTGTGGGACAATCCTTCTTCATGTGTCCTTTCTTCTTGCAACCATAGCAGACAGCATCTTCTTGGTACCAGTTGTTGCTATTGTTCTCTTTGACTCTCTTCTCATGTCTTATGAATCTTTTGAACTTCCTTGCTAGGAGTGCTTGATCATCAGCGTCAGATCCACTGCTGTCTGAGTCATCTTCAACGGCTTTTCTGTGCTGAGCCTTGAGAGCGATTGTCTTCTTCTTTGGTGCAGGCTCTTCAAAATCTTGTAGCTCCAGTTCATGAGTGAGTAGTTTACCCATGAGTACTTCGAGGGACATAGTTGTGAGGTCGTTCCCTTCAATAATTGCAGTAGCCTTTGGAATCCAGTTCTTGGTGAGAGCTCGCAGGAGTTTGTGAATCTTTTCATGGTTACTGTAATCTTTGCCTAGGGAGGACAAAGGATTTACAACATCCAAGAACCTCTCGAACATTTGTGTAACTGTTTCGTTGGGCTTCATATTGAAAGCCTTGTACTCTTGAGTAAGTCTGCTGACTTTAGATTCCTTGACTTGAGTCGTGCCTTCATGTGTGACTTCAAGTAGCTTTCATACTTCATTAGCCATTGTGCAGATAGACACCCTGTTAAATTCAGTTCTGTCTAAAGCACAAAAGAGAGCATTAATGGCACGTGCGTCAAGACTGGCCCTTTTTTTTTCTTCCTCTGTATATCTGCTATGGGATTTTTCAACTAAAACTCTATCAACATTTATACGAGGTGGCTTCTGATAGCCATCAAGAACAATGGACCATAATTCAAAGTCAAGAGATTTCAAGAAGAAACTCATCCGTGTTTTCCAATATGCATAATTTGTACCATCAAACAGTGGGGGTCTGTTTGTGGCCTGGCCTTCACTTGTGAATTTTACAGTTGCCATGTGTTGTGCTGTGATCTATATAATAGTTAATTAAAATGAATAAATAATTGTACTGTTACCTTTGCTTTACCTGTAACACCCGCTCTGATACCAATTGTAGGAATGAAATAGTAAAGCCTAATAATCTAGAGGGGGGGTGAATAGAGTTGGCAGCGGAATGATGCTAATTAAAAATGTTAGCAGCACAATCACAGAATATTAATCACAACTGAAATAAAGTAAAGACAGAGTTAAGAGAGCAAACGCAAAGACAGCGATGTATACTGGTATCCCTCTGTTGAGGACTAATCCAGTCGGTAGAACTCTTGCTACCAGTTGAATCCACTATTGGAAAAACCGCAAGTTTTCTTACGAAGTCCTTGCAACTTCTACAACGCGAGCTTTGATACGAAGAACTCGTCCAACTTCAAATGTGAAGAGGTATTCTTCAATCAAGCCTTCTGATTACAATCTCTCAGAAACTTCTAGACCGTACCGCACTGGCAAATTGACTAGAGGATTATAACTGGCTTGGGATCTGAAATTGAAAGCTCTAGAAAACTCTTTGGAAGACTGAAAGCTTTAGATAGAGAGAAGATTGAAAGTGAATGAGTGAGTTGAAATGATCGAAATCCTTCTCTATTTATAGGAGTTCCAAAGGCAGACTTCTGATAGAATTCGGGCAGAATTCGGACAGAACTCTATGAGCAAATCTCGGTCAAATCCGCAACTGCAGGAGGACCAAGTTCCAAGGATTCAAAATCACAACGGCCACTAACCGAACTCTGGCCGAACTCTGGCCGAACTCGGTCCGAGTTCTGTCAGGGTTAAGTCAGGGTTTAGTTAGGGTTTTGAAAAAGCTTTTGGTGATCTTTGAAAACATTTTTGTAAACCTTTTTGAGAGATCATTTTAAAAATATTTTGAACTCATTTGAGGGTAGCCTATTTGCCAGTACGACTCGGTGTACAACATATTCCTAGACTCAAATAAAATGAAAAAATATATTGCATACGGAATTACAGACTCGAGTAGGCAAACAGATGTTCGGTCTTGAATTCAGTGGATAGCCAATCTTGATCATGTCCAAGAATCCGAGATGTCCCGTATATCCAGACAGAGTTTGATTAATTATTAAAATCAGGTTGACCATATGACCAATGGGCCAACAACAGCAACAAGTAACTAGTCTATAACAAGTAAATATGTCTAAGCAAGAATGAAACGGTCAAAGAATGTACTCGCCTGACAATCCAAGCTGCTGATGAGGAAGTGTGACTGAACTGGAGTAATGCAATCCTATTTAAAACAACCACAAGTCACAACAAGGTCTAAAATATCATAAGGAAGTCCTACAATGCAACTCTACATGCCTCTAGGTCCTTTTTGGTCAAAGTCAACCCTTGGTCAACTCTGGTCAAACCTGGTCAACTCCAAGTCAACTAGTCCGTTTACAAATTTTTAGGTCATACACAAGTTTTCAAGTCATTCTAA
Source organism: Iris pallida (assembly GCA_029216955.1). Lineage (NCBI taxonomy): Eukaryota > Viridiplantae > Streptophyta > Magnoliopsida > Asparagales > Iridaceae > Iris > Iris pallida. The sequence goes on along the minus strand of JANAVB010037819.1, from coordinate 6,559,826 downwards.
GTTCGTTTGAGTTGATTTGGATCAATTTTGACCCAAAGTTGACTTTTCTCAACTTGGTCAACTTGCCAGTCAACTCGGCTAAACTAGGCTCATTGGGTCGATCATAATTTGTCCTAGTACTCCTTAGGTTACATACAAAATCAAACACTCATGTATGGATCTAATTTCATTCATTCAAGTAATATATATATATATATATATATATATATATATATATATATATATATATATATATATATATATATATATATATATATATATATTATATATATTTATATATATATTTTTTTTATATATATATATATAAAATTTATGAAAAGTGGTTGTGTGTGTGATATGAAGGCTGCCGCTAAGAGCCACACACACACACACACACACACACACACATATATATATATATATATATATATATATATATATATATAAATATATATATATATATATATATATATATATATATATATATATATATATATATATATCCATTAAAAGGAAAGCTTACATATATATATACATAGGCACAACACCAAATACATATATATATACTTATAGGTAAAGGGATTTCGTTACTCGAATCCGAGATGTGATCTCAATTATGGAAATCAGCACCTCGAGCTCTCATTATAACCCATTTACATATATACAAAGCTATATATATATATATATATATATATATATATATATATATATATATATATATATATATATATATATATTTATATATTTATATATATATATATATATATATATATATATATATATATATATATATATATATATATATATATATATATATATACATAAGAAATATATATATATATACATAAGAAAACCCATAATGTATACGTAAATGGTAAATAAATAGAAAATAAAACCAAAGCTCACTTCCCGCAAGTCCAGAATAACATATACGAAACATAAACTCAAAAATTTATGGCTAAAAGTCAGATAATCAAATTATTACAAAACTATTCAAATTCAATTTGTCAAAAAAACCCGAAATCTCGCAAATCGACCCAATTCGCACAATACACCACTAGAACCCACGAAATTCGACAAGTACAGAGGCCTCGATGTATGTGACGTGTTCGGGTACTCACGGAGTCGAAATCGTGTCCATGTCGTGTCCACAGAGTGCGTATCGGAAAACCGATTTTGCGTGTCGAAGGGTGCGTACACGTGCGTTCTCGCTCGATTGAGCGCGACACGCACAACGAGAAGCCTTATGCTCGTGCACACAGCTAGGTAGGGGCTCGGGGTAGGGCTAAGACACGCTGATACGACACCACATCGTGCCTACGCGACACGGCGACCCACGAAGAGCCGCACGGCCTGTGTGCGTGCGCGCATGCGTGCCTGCCCGTAGGCGCGTGTCGAACCTCGTGGCTCACAATTCGAGCCATACCGCGACTCGGGATCAGGTCCCTAGGTTGTTTACGTATCGGGTTACGTGCTCGTGCTCCTGGAATGGGTCCTCAACCTGCCGTGTTCGTGTACGAAGGCCGTGTCAGTGGCAAAATTTAGCCACGTACACTGTGCGGGCTGTCCAGTGCACGTTGGATTTCTCCGCGCTCGCTCGACGAAACGTCGTGAAATTTTTGGAGAATGTGGGCAGAGGTTGCCCCACGTGCTCATGAAATTTCATGAGAAACGGAGCCCTGTGCGTCGAGTTATGACGCACAGACAGCAGGGCATGCACGGGGCCGTGCACGGGCCTCGTGCACGCATCTCCGTGTCCTTTTCGGACACTGAAATCGTGTCGATTCCAGATCCGTCTTCACGAAAGTTGATATAAATAATATTAGCAAGAATTTTATGAAAACAGAAACGCAAAACACCAACTTTCAATTCTAAGTGGCATTTTGTCGAACACGTGCTATATAAGACCGATACGTGTCCGATACCGCTATCAAACGAAACCAAAATCCTACCAAACTTCATGCACAGGTCGAGGGTACCTATATGGATGCAATAATGAAGAAAATTCAAAAAAAATAAAGGTAGAACGAGGTTTACCTATTGAGAGTCGGAATCTCAATAAAAGGAATTCCCCGAGCGCTTTGTCGACCACTTCTCCCGAGCCAACGCCTCCAACACCTTGCTAGCAATGCTCCAGCAAGTTCTCCTCCTTCCCAAGATCGCAATGAAATTTGTTTGAGGTGAAACAGATGCCGGATGAGAAAGTTAAGATTTTGGAGAAAAGGGAAAATTAGGGTTTGTTCTTGTGGAGGCTATGAGTTTTTTACAAAATGAGAGAGGGGGCTGCTTGTGGCCGCCACATGAAGGGGGTATTAGGGTTAGGGTTTGCACATGGGCCAAGCACTCCTAAGTTGCTAAAAAGGCCCAAGTCAAAAAGGCTAAAAAAAGGCTTATGAAAAATGACTTAAAAATCATTTAAATCATTCTAAAAAATAGAGATTAATCCTAAATTAAATTTAAAAGGCCAAATATGATTCTAATTACATTATTAGGCTTCTGGTCAAGGTTGACTAAGGTCAAACCACCTATACTACCAAAACACCAATCCAGCTACCAATCAAACCACATAGCAATCACTCTAATTAATAAATTAATAGAAATCCAAATAATACATAAAATTCAAATAAATTCATAGTGACTAAAATACCCTTAAAATTAAAAAGTTAGTGTGACAAATAATTAGGTTTCTAATGTCATGGTTAGTCTCAAATCATGGTTAGCTAAGGTTAAACCGACTACTAACACAACACCAATTGAAATATTATAAATTAATCCAAAATAAAATAAAATCACATAATTACCAAAATACCCTTATTTTTGAAAAGTGGTGGTTACAAATCTACACTTCTTAAAATAATTTCGTCCTCGAAATTAAAGTGGTCGTACTCCTTCTAGGTTAAACCCCCAACAATCATGGTCTTAAGAAAACTTATCTAAATCATGCAGTTGAAAAGATATCATACTGGGTTATGGCAGGCAATATCAGTCTGAAGTCTCATCATCTAGCCATTACAGTCATACTAGATCAAAATTAGTCATAAGGTATCAAAACATACAAACAATATGGTAGGGTACAATAATCATCAAAACAGGATAAGGTATAGGTCAAGAACTCACCTCTATTAGGTCTGGTAGCTGAAACTCTCTCCTGGAGGTAGGCCTCGACTAGGGGCAGATGTAGTAGGACAATGTAGCATCCTATGTCCAACTGACCCACATAATAGGCACAATCCTAGTCTCTTTCTACAGTCCTTCCATACGTGCCTAGACTTCTTACAGAAGGCACAGGAAGGTACTCGCTCAACTGGCCTCTGCTAGACAGGAATCTGAACTGGATAGGCTGGTCTAGGCTGGAATCTGGGGTACTCTCAAGGCTCTGGATATATACTGCTCTTCGCCCTCTTGGGACTAGGCTCTCCCCTCGAATGTATGTAATCCCACAACAGTTGGATACTGAGACCCTGCTCTCTCATAAGCTCAGCCTGAAGTCTCTGTACCTCCCACACATCCTGAAGAAGTCTGTAAATCTGAGCCCTATCAGGAATGGCATGGGGTACCACTCCAGGAGGCAAAGGGAGGCCCTCAGTCTGCGGCTGAACTACAGCCCTCTCCTGAAGGATATGAGATGGAGAAAAACTCTCCGGTGAGGCTGCTAACACCTCCTGAGCAATAGAAAAGGGAAGTACAATCTCGATCTTATCCGGAACTGCAGTTGTGTACTGGTGACAGACTCTGGTCATAGGTGCCATACTGGAAAAGATAAGGAAAATAATAAATCATCGACTGCAAGGCAGTCTATCATCCAATATAAAAGCTGTTAATTATAAAAATAAACTGGGAATTAACTATAAAGCGTTACTATTATAAAAGATGATCAAAATCGAAAGTTTAAAGCACGACTGTCAATAGCATTGAAATCGAATCACGATATTTATAAAAGAAAATTTAGTCTTGATACGATCTAAGTTGATCAATCTCTGGATAAATCAATATTTGAGCCAGTTGGGGAATAAGGACATCGAAGTCTGAGCACGAGCATCCAAGGATGGTGATCCAGGTCACAATTAAATTTAATTCAATTGAGTAAGACCCAAGATATTAATATGATAAGGAAAGATGACCATAGTCGATTGGTCGTGATCAAGGGAGTTAGGATTCAATGATATTGAAAACTTTTAAAGGATAATTCAAAGATATGGAATAAGTTAGTTTCTTCATTTTGATAAGGAAAACAAAAGACAAGGTTTCATAGGGAAGTTAGGTTAATCATCTCTCTCTGATACCATCAAGCTTATCTAATCATCATTTGCCAATCATATCTTTATCTCATAAGTCCAAATATGAAATCAACCTTTATTTGACTACCACCAAGAATTTGTACCCTTTTGTTATGAAGATTGGACCTTGTCATGGTCATCATAGGCTTTATTCCTAAATTCCAATGCATTACTCATGAAGCATAACCTTTTATTTATTAGCACTCAATACTAACCACTTAATTATCTTTAAATCCAAATTCTTCCACCTTGTTTTAAATTAGATCCGAAACCTCTAAATCAAGTTTTATGAAATCCTTGAACTTGTTCAAATTACTCTTCCCGTGTTATTCAATCTAAAACCACTAGGCCTTACCAAAAACTTTTTCTCCATTAAAATCAACCTTCATATTTCCTTCAACGTACACGTTCAAATATTATTCTCCTTAAATTTAAAATTTTCTCAAAAATCTCTATATTTCCTATAACTCAAAAATTCTTGTGTTCTTTCTGTCCTTAGCCATTTTCTTGCAATATCTTATTCAATTTCGTATTACCATCGAATACAGTTAAAATCTCTTCTCTATTACTAAATTTCTAAATTTAACATCATAGCCTTAAAGTAAAACGTCTCAAGAATCAATAACAAAAATTATCCAAGTCCTCAAACTATGTCGACCTCGAAATCCTTGTCAGTTAGAAAATACATCTATGAATTATTTATATCCAAATATTTCTCTGTGAGTGATCGTTCCTAAATTGATAATATTGATCTCTTGATTTCATTCCCAATCTTTACCACATCTCTATCTCAAAATTCTATATCAAGGTCCATCATATTATATTCCTACCTAGATTATCATGAGATAACAATTATGTCCTTTTTGAGCTAGATGATTTACGTCACTTCCTCGACCTTTCCAAGGTAAAAAGGTATGGAGATTCAAAGGTTTCAAAGTATAGATGACAGAATTAGATACGAGATAGGTGATTGATGTAATTAGGACAGAGTTAACTATGATAAGGAAAAAAATGGTAATACAAAAAATAATGGCAAGAACGAAATAATAATAAAATCTGTTCTTGCTCATATGTTCAAAAGGGATGAACCAATTTTAAGATATAATCTGATAACCATACACGTCTTCCTGAAATCATGTTGCTAGAATTTTGTCGCGCCAGTAAGCATAGCTGTAATAAATAATAGAGTCCGTAACTAAGGTATACACCCTATAATCATGTTATTTAGAATTCTTACCACGCCAACCGGTATGGATGCAAGAAAATCTTGATTCCATAACTAGGATAAGTATATCTAAATCAGGCTCTACGTCCTTGTCATGCTAGCCAGTATGACTGCGATAAATTCTAACTCCACAATTAAAGTAGACATTTTCTTTCTCACTGTCCTTATCAAGTATGTTATCAGGTTATACCCTAAAATCAAAAATAAAATAAAGATAAATATATATATATATTTAAACTCAAAGTTAACAACTAATCATCAAGATTCAAAATTCAACAATGAATCCATCAAAGTCAATTTCACTAACAAG